>VZRI01004503.1:67665-212768 GCA_013397515.1 Upupa epops
GGGGGGGTGGGGGGGAAGACAAAAAATTTTCAAACTTTTCAAACCCAAACTATTCTGCAGAAATCACAGAAATTAAGCTCACAGATTCTGCTCAGCTTTTAAAGGACAACACCCTGCACAGCTCTGCTTCTCTACTTTCACATGTATGTACAAACACGTGTACATGCCCTGGGATCTTTCCCAACTCTTCACACCTTATGATATATCCATGCAAATGATATACATACACATATAGGTCTGTGAATTTCTTGCATTGGTAGACCTTTGTCTAGGGAATTTTTAATATGTCTTAATAGAACAAGCTCCTGACATCTTTCACTAAAAATGAGGTTGGTTATATAGAGGTTTGACCATCAAGAGAAGTTTCTAACAAGTGGTCTGACTGAGAGCTGTCAGGAACCATTCCTTTTCTGTGTTTTGCTGGACACGCTTGTTGCTCTTTTGTTAAAATTTTTCTTGAATGGAAACTATGGAGATTGAGACCCTTTTTCCAAGTTTATAAATACACTTCCTAAAGAAGATACAGGAACAGGACAGTAACTCACCACAGGAAAGACGAGATTTCAACTCAAGTAGTCCAACATGCATAGGTGCGTGAGAAAACCCCTGATCGTGACTGGAGCTGAGAATGCTTCCTTCTGGTTCTTATGATAGTTTTAAACTTTTAAAACCCTTCCACTGGCTTTTCTCATCTGTGTCACAAGTGGTATCCACTACGGCCCTACATTTGGACATCAGATTCATGGCGCCTGCCATTTGACCATTTCTGTCAAGCTGTAACAATGGAGCATGAATATGCTGTTGTGTGGTGACACTGGAGAACCAACCAGCCCCCTGTCACAGCCAGCTCACATGAAGGCCATGGCTGTGGTATAGGACACAGGCAAGGGAAGCATTTGACTTACAGTGTCTCAGATGGAAAATTAATGTCCTTCAGCTCTACCTCTGTGCCCTGATGGTTACAGCTGGTTGAAAATTTTCCAGTGGAGCACTTCTGTTGGAAAATGCTGATTTCACAGAATCGAAACTTTTCACAGGAACATGCTGATTCCATTGAAGGTTTCAATGGAAAGCAGGCAGGCAGGCTGTCCAGGAAGCCTGTGCTCCTGCTCATGTGCCAGCCTGGGTTCCCCTGGCTTCCAGCCCCCTAGGCAGCTGCTCCTCCAGCTTTGTGACACCCTGACCAGGCCTCTGTCTGAGGATGGCAGAGGGAAATATGAAATAGAGGGGCACTGGCCCTCAAATAGGCTCCCTTGCAGGAATATTTCTTTGGAAGTTTTCTTTTTTCTTACAATTATATGAATTCTTCAAGAAAAATCACAATCAATTCTTCTTACAGGAGATAAATTCTGTTTCCAAGGCTGATCTACCACCAGGGTGATCCTGCCAGTCTTTGCTTTCACATTACTGGCACATCGTATATTTACAGATGTGAGCTTAGGTGGAAAGTAGCCAGTGTATTCCACTGAGGCAGTGATGCAGCTGTCTGTGCCTGGAATGTTTGTTCTCCACAGTAGGCACAAAAGAAAGGACACATTCACTGTGCAGACTGGCATCACGACGAAATGAATTCACAATTTAATCTCTGGGTGGATTACTTAATTATTAATTTCCAAATGATCCTAGGTGAGGATAACTCAACTCATTTTTTCCATCCAGTATATGCAAAAGCGATTAAAAAGAATAGTGCATAATTAGAAATGTCTTTGCAACACTGTCATACACACCAGCCCAGCTGAAAGAACTATCTATACATCTGAGTTGGTATGTCTGATGGACTGAGCTTTGTCATTATGGTCATAACGTGCATGTAACATCCTGGTTTGGGGCATCTATGATGGGCATCTGGAGAAATCAGTTTTCTCACTGTTGCTCACAGATGCCTTAGACTGTGCCTTCATGTTGGTGCTATTGGCATGTACAAACTAATTGTCTCATTAACTTTATACGGTCAGTAATGTACTAACATGTAACTAAGTGAAAAGTATTTTGGGTAATTTGGATTACCAAAACAAGTGGAGATCATATAAACCTGATGTTTGTTCTGCATTTTGCCACCTGTGGAGAAATGCAGAGCCATGAGTGTTTATGTGCACATGCTTTTGACTGGCTTTGAGGTGTCACAGTGCTGATCATTGTGGTGCTATTTCCTCAGATTTGGTAGGTGGCACATGTACAGTCCAGCCAATCAGCAGATCAATAAATAACAAAGCCTGCGTTTTAAGAAAAGTTTAGCAAATAATGCTTATAATGAAAGCCAGTGCTGTAGGGGTTTTTTCATGGTGATGCTGGCAGTCTTGCTTTTGATCTGGGAGCTGTTAGGAGCCATTGCACCACAGATGAAAGGAGTTAGAAAATTCCATATCATAATGCAGTTAGATCAGTAATTCATGGAGCAGGTAATGCACAATGACTTGCCAGTGCTTTGATTGCACACGGTTTATGACTATTAGCAGTTTCCCCTTTCAAATTTGTATGCTTCCATACTTCCTTTCTGACCTCTTTTTCATCATTTATAGTCCAATTTGGTAGTGAAAAAACATAACTGCTGCTCAAATGCATGGCTGTCATTCAAACCCCAATGCGTTACTGAGCAGTTTGACATTTGTGACTATGAAAAAACCCCACATTAAGCAGGTGTACAGAACACTAACCAGGTCCCTCGAACAATGCTTTATGAGATTCACAACTTGCCTCTAGGCTATAAACCTGATTCCGCCTGAGTTTTCAAGGTAGGTTTAATCTTGATATTTACACTTCCAAATGTATCTTGCAATATGCAATACAAATGACACAAACACATTTTAAATGGAAGGTCACAGGGAGAGAAGTGTTACTGTAAGAGCTTTGCAGTGACACATGTTCTTTGAGGTTTAACAATTGTCTGTCCTCAGTTTGTAAAATCGAGGGCCACATCCTCAGCTTCAGTAAATTGGTCTGCCAGAGGTCCTGGCTCTAACAATTTCTTAGTAGAAGTATAAGGCAGTAAGGTTCAAATTAAAAGAAACCAAAATAAATGCTGTTTAATCACTTTTAATGTAGTCATCTGCTCTACAGGTGTGCACATATCACATTTTATTTCAGTTATACTTACCAGGTTTCTGAGAACTGATGTTGCAGCTTTACAGAGGTTTCTACAAGTTGGATGAATAATATCAAGGAAATCTGTTAAAAAGAGTTACTGCTTTGTCTCTGAAGGGATGATATAATGTTGAAGATGCTGAAAAGGTACCCCTAAAAAGACCATTGCTAACATCTAAGTGGTCATGTAGGACTAAGTAGGAATAAGGAATGAGAGCCTGAAAATTAAGCAATTCTCTGAAGTGATCAATTAAAATACTCTTTTTTTGCATATAGGAATCCTAAACCTACGTACAAAGTCCTTAGATGGGATCCCTTCCAGCTTCAGTAGTCAGTGAGTTAGGGACTTCCTTCATCAGAGGTGCATCCAGATCATTGTGCTTAATAGCCACTGATAGACATATCCTTCATGAGTGTAATCTCCTTTTGAATCCTGTTATACTTTTGGCTTCTGCAGCATCCTGTGGTAATGAGTTCCATGATTTAATTGTGCATTGTAATGAAAAGAGCTTCCTTTTGTTTGCTTAAAGATGTTAGTCAGGGCACTTGCCTACTCCCTCTGCTGCCTTTTGTTTATAGGAAGAGCTGGTTCCTCTATTTCTAAACTTAACAAGACTTTTGTTTCTTATGATGGCAAAATCCATAGCCTTTAAGAGACAGAGAATGGCATTTTGAGGTTGCTCCAGTACTAAAATATTTAAAATAGCAGAATATATGGAGAATTCCATTGTGAATAGTTTGGTATTATGCACGGGGTGGGTATAGGACTTGTGACTAAAAAGTAGTAGTCCCGTAGGAAGACACTTGCCAGCGGTTCCAACACTCATGCACAGGCACACACACAGGTACATGTATTACCAGACATATACCACTATTACCAGCTTGGAAGGTGAGGACTGGCAAAAACAGAGAGAAGAAAGTGTACATTTGCCTCTTTCTTGCCTGCTTTGTCCAGGGTTGCTGGATGGTATCCATGACTTCCATTAACTGTCTAGCACATGGACAGTCCCACATCAGCAATACCTTACACGCTTTGCTGATTGTGTGGCAATTGAGTTAGTATTTTGCCTTTTTGTTTCTTGGAAAAGAGAAAAAAAATATGTTCAACTTTATGGGGTAAAAGTGGGTTTTTTTAGGATTACAGGGTATTTTTTAGTTTGAGATGAGAGCTTCCCGAGTTTGACATTTACTTGTTCATATGAACATTTGAGAAGAAGAAATATAAAATAAAAAATCTTACATTTAAAATAAAAATATGTAAAATATTGATATCTTTTTCTGGAATCACTAAGTACAGATGTAAACGAGCCCAAATTCATGCCTACCGTGACTGGAATGTAAATGCTGCCATTGTTTTATTTTTTATTTCCTTTTTACCATTTTCCTCTGTAGGAGGCCATAAGCTCACTGACTGCTATTGTGAGAAGAACTTAGAATTTTTCTGCCCTTCAAAGCAAGCAATATTTGCTTTGTTAGTGTATGCACACATCTCCTCGCCTTCATCCGTATTCGTGTGGGAGGCAATTCTGCAGGATACGAGAGAGTTTCGAGAGACCTTGGTGCTCAATCCACAAAGACAGGTTTTGAGGGCTGAGGGTGATGGGTCAGAAGTGGAAGAGCTGAGTAACAAACTGCATGGTAATGATCTAGTCACTAGTCCTCCACCCTGGGCTTCCTTTTCTGTCCAAATTAAATCTTGTAGACAGTGAAGTGTCTGGTAAGTCCCAACTGCCCAAATGCCCTTAGGCTGCTGTGACAGCACTGTTAAAATTTGGCTCTGAATTAGAAAGAGATCATCTTCAGGACATGAACGAGTGACATTCTATTGAATTGACTATTTCTGATATTTTAGTGGAAATTGTCAGGATTGTCTTCCAACAGAAAACGAAGTTGAGGCTTTCAGTGAATTATACTAAATGAAAATAAAATTATTAATAGCCTCCTTGAAAAAAATAAAAAGAGAGAGCTTCTGTAATGAAATGCTAATATAATAAGTGTAATGTAATAAAACATTATGAAATGAGAATCGAAACAAAAGGTAAGCAGTGTCTTTCCTCCTGGCTATAGGAAACTTTTACTTGGTTTGGCAGAACAACTGTATACTCGTGGAAAAAGAAAAGAAAGCCTTTGTCCATGCCCTGTAGCTTAGCAAGCTTAAAGAAAAAACATTTCATAAGTCTAACATTTCATAATTTTTGTTTAAAGGTAAAAAAAACCCAGAAGGACAAGTCTTCTGTTCAGAGTATTTGGCTGTTCCTCACAGGTGTTTGGGTTTTAAAATGTTTGGGCAGAACACCAATAATTTGGTTTACAGATTACAATGTTGTCCAGTTTCCTGCACGTTATTGCGATGTGGAACAATGACATTACAGCAAGTGATGTCTGCTAGTAACCTTTTTTTTTGTCTTCTTACACCGTGTGTCTCTTCACAAAGCACTGAGCTGTGTCTTGGCCAGTTACCTCAGTTGTTTACCCAAGTAGCTACAGGACATCTGTTTCAAGATACGTTACAGGCACATCACATTTCACCTTCCTGAGGGGGAAGAGGACAGGAAGCTTAATTTTCAGGTTGAGCATTGCCAAAGCTTTCTGATTTCCATGAAGATGCCAGACAGTGACATCATATCTATCACGTGTCCCTTTGCCTTATGGCTGGAACTTCATTGCGTGGTGGAACTGTTGCAGGAGAATGATTGATCTTGACTTTCACCAGTGCTGTCCTAAGAAAAAGTAATGAACAGTTTCATTTCTGGAGCCTGTGAAAAAATATTTGTAGTCATGGTTGTAGCAGGATCCAAAGTCAGAGGCACTGAACCAGAACCTACATGGAACCTAAACTGTTCCAACTTCACATGTTAATTTATTTATTTGTTTTAACCTGACTAAGTAGGGTTTAAATCATTTAACTATGGTGCCTGTTCATAACAGTCTTGTGGGTTTTCAAGAAAACAACTGCTTGTTTTCCTTAAATATTATTTCAATTAAATATAATTATTTGGAACAAATATTTTCATCCACAGCATCACGTAACTGCATTCTGTGCTTCTGCTTTCAAGACTGTTTTAACTATATCATAGCAAGAACTTTAGCAACTAGAGAATTATTTGTGTTCAGATCCACTTGTCAGCCACTCAGTCTGGATAAAGATGGCAAACTACTTGGAAATGTCTCAATTTTAAACATAAGTGAAGCAATCCCTGCAGAGGTGGTCTAATTTATAAAATTGCTGAACCCTCAGGTTTCTGATGGAAGTCAAGGGGAGTTATTGCTTAATACCCCTTTCTGGCCGTATCTGCCTTGTTGTAGTGATTCTTTGGGTAGAGGAGAGCTACACAGTACATACATGTTATCACATTTTTATTATTTATTCTAAACATAGTGAAAGTCCTAATGAAAAAAAAAAAGAACATAGTGCAACTTACAAAATAAAGCTTTTGCTAAGCACTGTAAGTTCTCACAGCTTTACAGAGAAAGCTGCCATGAGCCACTTTTAAATAACTTTAGGAAATATTATGTTACAAAGGTTACAAACTTACATAAAGGCCCACTAAATATTATGTCAAAGTTAAGGGTCTGATTTTTTAACCTCCAAACTAAAGACTTTTTAACCAACCTGCTTTCATAAAAGAAATGTTGATAGACCCTTTACTCTTGTGAATCCAGTGATTACTGTCATAAAGAAAAGAAATAACTCATTCTGAAATATGTTACAATAAGGCTGCACAGCACATAGTTTATAGATTTATAAGTTTTCGATTAAACCAGGATCTTTCTCTGTGTTTATCAACAACATGAAAAAAAAAATCAACCAGTAAGCAAACCTGGAATACCACAAACCAATCAATAAAGTTTAAAAGCTCCAGTGAATCTAACCTATAACAGGTCCTTGTTTGCAGAACATGCTCAAGAAACACATGTGCCTTTAAGAGGTCTTGAAAGAATTTACACCCATGGACCATTACCATTTCCAAACACCCTGCAGCTTTACCAGCCCAACATGTGCTGACTGTATATCACCATGACCCTTTCACTAAAGCTCTTTTGACTGGAGTGCTTTTAATACCCACTTTCTCAGCTGAGCTCAGGAGTGATTTGTTTTACATGCCACATTAATCCTTTCCACATTTTCTGGATGAGGCAACCACAATTCCACTTGTGAGGTGTTTCTAAAACATAGTTATAGGAATAAAGCAGCAGGGTCCCAGATTTGACAACTTCCCTTCGGGCGGCTGACGAAGTGGGCTATCATGGCTGGTGCTGGAGCTAGCAGTTGTGCCCAGCAGTGAGGGTGGGCTGCTCTCCATGGTTAGTCAGAGACTCAATTATTGTTGGCAATTCAGTCACAATTAAAACCCTGTAGGGATCTTCATAGGTTTAATGTCCAATGAACATTGATGCACATTAATAAAATCCAGCTCTTCTTTTATAAGCTTGAGATGAAATGCAATGGAGAAAAACAGAACTGAAAGTATAAATCGCAGTTCCGTAAAACGCAAGAAGTTTATGCCTCACACCTACATGATTGGAGGAAAAGAGCTTTTCATAAATGGGCAATTAGTGTTCAGTGCACTGGCTTTTATTATGTGGTAATTTTACAGTTTTCACTTTAAAGATACCCCCCAAAAAAAATCAAAGGCCGAATGAATTTCTGTTGTATGCATTTATGAGCTTTCTGCATTTATAATGTTAGCTCAATGTTACTAATGTAGGGTTTTTAAAATTTAGTGTTGTCAACAAGGCTAACAGAGTGCACCAACCAATTATAAAACTGTTTTTACATGTCAGCGCTGTGCACATTTTATTAACAAGTTAGTATTATACTCCATTTTTTATGTGTTAAATCGAACTGTACAAGTAACTGGAGGACAAAAATTATGTTTCTACCCAATTTAATTTATTGCTCTTCCCCCATAAATTTTACTTGCAAGTTCAATGGTCTGAGCTGAACTATAAATTAGAGTGAGGTGAGTCTTACATAGAACTTGACTTAACTCTGGTAAAGTGAAGTACCTGAATCTGCATGCCTATTTACAGTTGTCTTTCCAGGAAGCTACAGCAATAGAATGAAAAAAAGCAGGAGCTAATTAAGTTTTCTGTTAAAGACTTTTACAGTCATAGGCCAGTCTCTTCAACAAAACTTCAAACAACAAAATTAGCTTCCAGAGTACTAGCGTGCAGCCATTCGTACCATGTGGCAGGTGTCACCAGGTGGGGCCACTTCGATCTTCCAGACTCTTATTTCTTTATTTTCATTGTTTAAGCGTGCAAGAAAATATCTGTTCATGGGGTACCAAGGTTTTTGGATTTGCATTGTGTACAGTTGTGTGTAAAGGGAGCTCTGTTATTGGAAGGCAAGTTTGCTGTTTGCCTTGGTCTTGTATTAAAATCTGGTTTTCAGGTGGAATTGTTGCTTGGGATCCCAGTTTTAGTGATGACCAGAGGTTCCTGAACAATGGACTTGCTTGCATGTTGGTTACCTTTGTTCCAAAACTTATTTATATGTGTAAGTAAAACAAGTTATACTTGGAAGGCAACCAGAGGCCATAGATCTGATCTGCTAAGACATCTGCAACTGCTCTGCAGGGAGACATCAGTGATGGCTACACAAATTCCCTTTCTTTAATTTGCAATGAGGTATTGATATGAGTTTTCAGATGTGCTGATTCCCTGCAGTTGGGAGCTGTGGGCATCTTTACAGGTCACAGATGCTCTCCTGGGCATCATGTAGGACTTCTCTGCCAGCTTCACCAGCCACACTTTAAGATTTTGTTGGCTGTACTTATTCAGTGTTTGTTTCTTCTGTGACTGTGTATTGGAACAGGCTGCCCAGAGAGGTGGTGGAGGCACCGTCCATGGAGGTGTTCAAAAAAGTGGGTAGACGTGGAGTTTCAGGAGATGGTTTAGTGTTTAGGGGTTGTAGGATGGACATTTTGACTCGGTAATCTTGAAGGTCTTTTCTAACCTCGATTCTGTGATTCTGAGATTGGTGAAGAGCTCAGCAGCACAAAAACTTCAGCATATCTTCTAGAGAGAGACAGAGGACTGTGGTTCTGTTAGGAAAAAGTATTTAGACCACCATCATGTCTGACATAACCATGGACATTCATTCCACCAGAGCAAAGGTGACAAGTTGCACCAAAAACCCAGGTGCTCTCTAAACTATGCTAGCTGAGCTCAGGCTGCATCTCAAGTTCCTCCTAATGCTCTGTGTTTAAGAAAGACTGCATGTGTAGCAGCAGACTGCACCACAGAAGGAAAAGGTCTACCTTTCATGGAATTAGCAGCCACATGGATAGTGCCAGCCATGTAGCAGCTACATATCTCTAAAGACTTGATTATTCTCAAAACAAGAAAACCAGAGAAGTTCTAGTAGTGATGCCTGTGGAACAGGTTAGACTGAACTTGAATCGCCATGTGTTGCACTGGATTTCCTCAGGCAGACTCTAAGCAGGCTGGCAGAACTCTGCAGGACAGTGGCACAGTGCAAAATTGCTCAAACCAAGTACTCATGGTACTCTTGCCAAGCTGGTGGAGTTCTGGCCATCTGGTATTATGCCCACACTACTCAGCCTTGTTTGTTACTCAACTTACATACAGCATTGTACTGATACAGCAATAGTCTGTCTGGTCTTGGAGCTGGCTGATTCAACATGACCACGGCTCCTCCTCTTAGAATGCAGGCATTTTCTTCAGGCTTGTATGACTGACATGCACTGGTGTGACCACTGTAACTGTCCCCACATTTCTAACTTTTGGAATAATCTCCACCTGAGGAATAATTTAATTCCCTGAATTTCCAATTGGTTTTTTTGCTTTTCATGAAAAAGTCTCCTTGTGTAAAAAAAAGAATATGATCTCATATACATAGAGGGGGAATCCCCCAACATGTTACAAGCCCAACCTGTTAAAATTATTTGTAGTCACCTATAACATGAAACATCTTTTGCTGTATACTGCAGAAAATGAGTCACAGAAAATACTGCCATGCAAATACTATCTAGACAAATAGGTTTTCAAGATGATAATGTGGATTGTAGGATACAGTACTTGTTATAGAAGACAACTTCCTGAAGCTTTCCTAGATCCATAGAATCACAGAATGTTTCAAGTTGGAATGAACCTTTAAATGTCATCTAGTCAAATCCTGGAACATCTTCAACTAGATCAGGTTGCACAGAGCCCCATCCAACCTGACCTTGAATGTTTCCATGGGTGGGCTTCTACTACCTCTCTGGACCTGATTCGTGTTTCACCACGCTAATGATAAAAAATGTTTTCCTTATATCCAGTTTAAATCTCCCCTCCTTTATCACTCCATGTCCTGTTGCAACAGGCCTTGGTAAAATGATTGTCCCAATTCTCAAGTGTTTGTTTTGTTTC
Organism: Upupa epops; assembly: GCA_013397515.1. Lineage (NCBI taxonomy): Eukaryota > Metazoa > Chordata > Aves > Bucerotiformes > Upupidae > Upupa > Upupa epops. Next base: position 78,127 of record VZRI01004503.1, read on the forward strand.
CTTAAATACCCAATATGAGAACATTTTAGTAAAGAACTTGTTTTGTAAAGCAATGTCAAACATCGTTTTATCTGCTGTTCTTTGGAAATTATTAGTTATGGTCTCAGATTGCTTTTATTTTTACTGTTTCAGGTAGCTATTTTGTAAGACCTTCCTAATTGCTTGTACCTCAGAATACAGATGTTGGCTGAGAGAAGACAACAGGAAAAAACCACCCTTGAGCTTTTTTAAAACCTCAGATAGCTTGTGATCAATTTTAAGATCCCATACTTGCAAAACGCTTTTATATGCCAGTGCAAAACTCAGCTCAGCTGTATTTTGTGTTGGTACATAGTCTGAGCCACAAAAATTGCCTACTTCTCTTTTGCCTTTGGGCAATTTTTCAATCTTAACTAAACCAAGTCCATAATGTCTGCCTGCTGGCCAACATTCCAGGTAAATGAATAGCTTTTAAGGAAAAATGATGGTGTTTTTCAAAAGCTTGACATTTTTAAAATACAAGTCCAGAATTGAAACCTTCAATAATTTTTCCATTCCTATACGTTGCAAGCAGAAAAATGTTGCACAAATGAATACATCTGGGATTATTTTCAAGCTGTTATTTCCCACTAGGGAAAATATTTAGAAATAAGGCTCAGGTTTTTTTGTGCTGAAACTACAAAGAGGCCAACCATCTTGATGCTTTTCCAGATTTTTTTAATGGTTTTCCTTATATTGTATAGTGACTTTACTGCCCTGTTTAGTATGCCCTTATATTCACCAATAGCAAGCATTTATGTTGGGCTTATTCCAGTTTTTAAATGTGTTTTGTGTCATTTATGGCCTAAAGCTAATAAGGACATTCAGTATTTTCTTGTAAAATATTGAAAATACCTTTTACCATGAAAATAGAGGGGAAATGTTTTTAAAATTAAAAAAAAAAAAAGCAAGCAAAAATAAAAGAGCGGCATAACCAAAGACAAGAACCACCCTAATTTTAAACTTAGTGGTAAAATGCTGTTTCCTAGGCACCAGGGAACTGGCAGAAACCAGAAAGAGCTTCCTAGCTGACCTCAGCTCACTGGACATCAGTGGAGCCCAGCAGAGGTTTGGCAGATGCAGGTACAAACTGGTATTAGTGGACCAGGCTAGACGGAAAGGTGTGAATGAAATGAATCTTTAGAAAAATGCCAGTCAGTTGAAAATTAAACTTCCCCACAGTAAAGGGACTGAATGCATGATTTGACATGAAAAATCTGGAATAACTTTCCATTTTTAATCTCTTTATAAAACAGCATCCTGCTTCTCTGGCTTGAAATTACTTTGCATTTTGGAAAACAAACCAACTGAAGCATCAAAAAATGTAAATAGTCTCTCACATGACATCTTTTAGGATAAGATAAGTACCACACTGCTTAGGAAAAGACTTCTAGTTAAAGATGTATCTCAGATTTTCAAGGTAGCTTTTTTTCACGTGATCTTTCTAACCTTAGGAATGTGAATATTGAACTGGAGCAGAAATCTGGTAACTGCTGTGCATGTCCAGTGTGCTTTCATATCACGCAGGCATCTCTTCTGGAGAAATCATCATGCCCATTTTACAGACTGGAGGCTGAGGCACAGAGCCAACCTGCTAACCAGGACAGTGGCACAAATCCTGTCCTTGGATCTCATTTTAAATGCACACACTAGCCAGGTGATGCGCTGGTCTTGTCCAGCTCCCTGCTGTATAAACACATTGCAATCTCAAGCAGTAATGTTTCCTCTTGGCTCATGTTTCCTCTGTATAATAGAGGGTTAATTTGAATAAATGCCTTATTTACATTCACAACTGTAAAAAATTGACTACCAAGACCCTGGGTGCCCCAGCGCTCTGCTCGGTGAAATCATGGTAACATTGAAATCATTATTCTGACAGGAACCCAGCCAGCCAGACGCCTACAGAAGCGCTTTTCCTCTCCTTCGCTTTGGGAAGCACGACCTGCAGCCCTCTCCAGAAAGCTCTCCAGCTCCATTCATTTATTTATTTGCTGCATCGCCAGGTCACTAAATTCTGGTTTCTGTGGCCTAGGGTGGGAGGAGTGAGCTGCTGGGGCGGTGCAGCGGTGGGGAGCCCCTGCCAGCTGCCCCCTCCTGTGGAGCCAGCAGTGGGGGGAGGCAGCTGCAGCTGGAGCTGAGCAGTGTCCCTGGGGAAGGGGGGCCATCACCACACATCCCACACCACCAGGGCTTCCTGGCCAGCCACCTCGTCCCAGTATTTACAAGGAATTGCATGTATTTTAGAGGAAAATGAGACAGCACAGGTCTGGATTTGCACGTGTTAGCTCCTGTTGTTTCGTGTGAGATGTGTAGGTTTTGAGTAGAGTTACGGCTTTTAAAAATTTTTGAAGTGTCATTACACTGCAGAATAGGAAAAAGAAGACAAAAATGTCTACATGAACATCGCTCTGAGAGTCACATCACCTCCAAGGCATCGCTAGCCAGTAGCTAATTATTATCCGACTCTCCTCCCACCCTGGCTTATTAGGAAAGTTTAAGTATTAGTTCCCATTTGCTGTTCAGAATAGCACAGATGGAAGGAAATGAATATGCCATTTGCTTTTTGTGACCTCAGGGGAGTGGAGCAAGAAATGGATGTGAAAGAATTGCCAGAACCCTGAAAGTTATATTCTCTCATTCATTAGTTTTCCTGCTTCCCTCTTCCATATGCCCTCCTTTCCTTCAGCTCCATGGAAAAGTATTGACGAGCCAAGCGAGCAATACAATTAGGACTTATGTATGACCTGAATGGTGCACGAGGTTGGACTGGCTTGTGAGCCAGGGAGGCTGCCATCCTTCCAGAATGACTGAGAATAGCATGAACTATGGTCACGGAAGTCCGCAACTCTCTTACTCTTCAAAACATCCTTTGACGTATTATTTGTGGATTAGTGCACATGAATGGTTCCATATAGCAAGAAGTCACAATGAATAAACAGAAGGAACTGGATTCTTCATAAGGATGTACACATGGTTCTCATTTTAAGGCCTCAACCAATCCACTTAAGTTAATGTCTAAATCCTTTTCAGCGGGAATCTAGCCTTTCTGGCTCGCTCTAGTAAAGGATTTCGGCACCTAAGGCAGGATGTAGGTGGAACAGAATCCAAAAGAGCACTCCAGAAAACTCTGTTTGGCTGCTGCCTAATCCTGGAGGCGCCTAGTCTTGCAAGGCACCTCCGTTTTCAATTTTAAAGTTCCATAGGTGACAATAGCTGTCCACATCAGCCTGAGCTAAGCAGCTCATCAGCTAGTTCTTTCCTCAGAATAGTCTAAGCCCGAAACTAAGCATAAGACACCTAAGACACATCTGGTAAGTGTTTTCAGAGCATCCTTGCATACACTGATGGATCAAGTACTCTTGATATCACTCTGCTTTACTACTAACATGCCAAAAGGCAATTTTTTCAAACCAAATCTGAGAAGAACAAAAAGGCTGCGTTTTCATGAGGGTAAAAAGAGTAATATGATGTAGATTTGAAATATCTTTGATTATTCGGGGTCTTCATCTTCACATGCCTTTTTTTCTCTTCTATGTGATTAAAGGCCTGCTCAGCTTTGACTGGGGTGAAAAATAATCACTTTATCCCTAAATAAGTCTGAGTCTAGGAACATCCGCACTCCCTAAATCAAGTTGAATGGAATCTGAGGAAAATGATTAAACGTGGACTTCACCCCNGTTTGGAAGGAAAACTTTCTATCTACATGAAGACTGTGACTTTTTAACAAAAAGGAATACTATTTGCAGAAGTACTCAGTTTTTTAGGCAGGTAAAGCTGGTGCCTTCAAGGCATGGAGGAATGTCATGTGTTATGTGAACACTGCAAGGAGCAAGTGTTACCTCCGTGTCAGATATTTGGCAAAATAGAAATATAATGACGGAAATAGAACATTTTCAACACATCCTGCTTTGAAAATAAAATAACTTGGCTTCTTAGTGGTATTTTTTCATTAAAATAGGGGCTTTACTGCAGCATTTATATGTCAGGAGGAGTCCATTAGCCTACGATGATATCCTTTTTCCATTGACATTATCTTTTAATTATATCATTCTGAGTCACATTGCTAGTGCAGGATTGATTTTTACAGTCCTGTTTACGTATCGCTTCAGCATCTAATCCTGAGGAGGTGTTACACACTTTGAGGTCTCTGCTTCCTTTTTTTTTTTTAAATAATTTGGAACTCATGACTGCTTAAAAAGGCATCAACAAAGGTGCCTGTCTTTCCTTTGAAGTCATTTTTTGCGGAAATCACAGTCACTGACCAAAAGGTTTCAAAAGATTAAACTGTGCTTATTTTACGACATTTTAAAACAGCAGGGTTAAATGCTGGGCCAGCTGCCAGGCAGTCAGCAGCACCCAAACTTTCATGTTCAGCAGCCAGGCACATCTACAGCAGTTATTTCTGAGTAGTTATTCCTGAAATATGTCACTCAGAGCAGTAGAGGGGGTTTAAGATTTGCATGCTTGGATGTCGGGCTAATGGAAATGTATTTTATATGTACGCTATGAACATAATGAATTTCAGAGTTAAAAAAAGAATATAGTGGGAAAATTAGCTATTTGTAGTTCTCTTTGTCAACACTAGCTTCTCCCTGTGGTTGGAATCATACTGGAGAGCCACAAAATCACGAATGCCGGACACTGATGTACCATAGTGCGTTATCCACATGTGGCAAAACACTTCTCGTCTGCTCTCTCCTTTATACAGGGGCTGTATGGACTGAGGCCCAGTTTAAACTCCCCGAACTGTTCAGAAAGGGAGACATAAATCTTGACATCAGCTTTGATGCGGAATCAGAGTAGAGGGAGTACATTCATACACTGTCTGTCCTGGGCCACAGCCCTGTGGGCTTAGTAGATCTTTATTAAGTTCATCTCTGTTGCAGTCAGGAAGTGATCTGCTCCGTTTTATAAATTTTCTTTCTGTTCTTTTCTTTCTAATCCTCCTGTGCTTCCTGGTTTCTCCTGCCTTGGTGTATTTGTTTTTCATCTGCCGTTTTCCATTTTGAGGACTCATGGGCCAGACTCTGTGCTGGTTTCCGTCACTTTGTATTGTGCAGGTGTTGCACTGGCTTAACTGGTCTCTGGGGATGGTCCCTGTGCAGGGAGCTGTGCAGCCAGCAAAAAGCGGCATAAAACAGCCCTTGTGTCAATTCTTCTCCCCATGCTGGCACAGGTTGCGACTAAGAGAAGCAAAACAGAGTGTTCTTGGTTCTTAATGGGTACATCTCAGGGACTGAAACAAGCTTGGATTGGTTAGGGTGTACTTGAACCACATAAGCTTATCTAAGTTATGCTGTGTCTCAGGCTGAGACAGAAGCAGCTGCCGAGTAGTGTGACCATAACCAGTTCCCTGTCTCTTGCTCTGAATGAACCTTGGCACAAGGCAGAATATGGGCCTTTTATTCTTGTCCTGCTGACTGGATGAAACCCCACTGTCTACAGATCAAAGGGGTTTGATGCACTGCCAAAAATAGTAACCTATACGTAAAACATGTGCTCCATTTATAGCGATCATTTGGAAAGTTTCCTGCTACTGCAGAAATGCAGATTACATTGATTTACTGTCCAGTACTGCAGAATATAGGGAGGCTTTTCAATGACTTCTATTGTATGCATTTGCAGAAAGGCTGGGAGGTATTTTGTCTTTCCTTCGTTACTTACTTCCCCCCTCCCTCCCTCTCTCTCTCCCTCTCTCTCTCTCTCCTTCCTTTCCTCCCTTCCTTCCTTCCTTCCTTCCTTCTTCCTTCCTTCCTTCCTTCCTTCTTCCCTCCTCCCATACGTCCTTCCTTCCTTCCTTCCTTCCTCAATCCCTCCCTTCTTTCCTTCCTTCCTACTCCAGTATTTATGGAATAATTGTGTTTTACCTCTCAGACTACAGGCTTCCTGTTAGCTATGGAATATGCCCTGCATGTTGTTTTCAGTCTTTTTTTTTTTGTGAGAATAGATGGATGCTTAATATTTCAATTAATGATTACAGACACCATCTGCTTTGGGCACAGGTCTGAATCTACACCTGAGCCTATCCATGCTGTAGCCAGCACAGCCTTTCCAAGCCCCATCTATATTCTGTTGGAAAGAAAAACTACTTTTAGAGTGCTTCCTAGAATGGCCTTAGTATTATGAAACAGGGACAAAGGTGCTGCACTTGTAGACAGCCTAAGCTCAGGTTTTTATTCCAAGAAAGTCAGGGAGTATAGTGCAAAGTCCTCCACTGGGCCAACTCACCGATCTAGTCTTGCTTTAACCAAAGTAGCATTTGCTATCTAGTTTACAAACAAAGCTGGAAAGAAAGGAGAGCATCTGTGGCTCTTATGAGCCTTGTTACTCCATGGTGAAAAGGGTACATTTACTGAAAAGTTCACTCCTGTGAGAATTGAAGCTCAAGAAATGAGCAGTGACAGTCACTGGTGCCCTACAACCTTTCAGGAAGGCTGTTTGCAAACAGTTACCCTTTTCGGAGGATGACACTCAGACTTCATTTCATGGCTTATATTAAGAAAAGATGTAATAATTTTCTATCCAATAACTCATATACCTAACAAGATTATTTTCCCTTCCTGGTTTTATTTTTCTAAATCCCTTTTCTTCAGATACTAGCTGCTAATAGGCACCATAAGAATTAATTATTCTATCTCTGGATACTATTAAATTCACCCCAATTCACTCCTCTGCTTCCTGTCTGTTAATGTCCTTAGGATCAAAGCTCAATACAGCTATTCTAGGCTAAGGGTTCAAAATGCTACCATTCATACTGAGAAGGAAAGCATGAGTTACTTTTCCTCCTAATAAGTAGTATCTTTTTGATGTTTTCTTACTGAAGAATTAATTCAGTTTTTCATATTTTATAGCCCTGGGATCCTAATCTCAAAGACTACACCAGTCTGTTTCCACGCATCACTTTTATATCCATTATTTTAAGCAGAAAAATAAGAAAACTAATCTAAAAATACTGAATAAAGGCGGATACATTCTAGACAGAAACATGAGTTTAGAGAAACAGGAAAGCCTATCCTCCACTACTGTTCGTTTACTTGTGAATTATAAAGGTAGTTTTCTTTCAGATCTCGGCTGAATTCCCAGCCCGTCTTCCATATGGCTGCTTCATTTGCAACGGGTGAGGCTACACCTCAAATCCTGTGTTCAGTTTTGGGCTTCGCACTGCAAGGAACTGTGCACTCTCATCAGAGTGCTGGAGCATGTCCAGAGAAGAGCAGTGAAGCTTGTGGTTCTCTACGAGCATAAGCCCTGTGCAGAGTAGCCGAAGGAATTGGACCTGTTTAGCTTGGCAGAGGCTGAAGGGAGACCTTACTGTTCTCTACAGCTGGAGCAAGGAGGGCGACTGATGCTTCTCCCTGGTGGCAAGTGATAGGGCCAGAGGAAATGATTGCAAGCTGCACCAGGGGAAGTTTGAGATGGATGTTGGGAAGAGTTTATTAACTGAAAGGTTTGTGGGACGTTAAACCAGGCTGCCCAGGCCGATGGTGGAGTTGCCATCCCTTGAGTTACCTGAAGGATGTGTTGACCTGGTGCGTAGGGGCGTGGTTTAGCGGTGACTTGGCAGCGCGGGCTCGACGGCTGGACTCGACACCAACCAAAGAGACACCCTGGTTCCGTCAGTTCGCTGGGACTGAGGTGCTTTAACGCACTTCTGCATGCCGCGCCCCCACGAGTCCCGGTGTTCTCCCCATACCGCGGGGCCCGGCGCCGCCTGCTCTCCCGCCACTACCGCGGCTTCCCGGCACCACTAGCCCCGCCACCCTGCACACAGCCCGGCGGCTCCGCGCGCTCCCCTCTCCGTACATCCCCGCGTGCGCCCCCGGCGGCGCTCGCGACTCCCCTCACGGCCGCGCGCGGGACCACAGCTTGCCGCCTCCTGAGCGCTGACGTCACGGGCCACCGAGCAGTGAGGTTGCTGGTTCGGGCCGGGCAGGTCCTGGCGGGGCTCGAGTCCCGGCGTTGTGGCAGCCTCTGGGCGACGGGATGGCACCCCTTCGCCTCCGGGAAAGTCCCGAATCGTCCCCAAGCGGGGATGACGGAAGGGTGAGGGTGTGTGCTGCGACACTTGCGCCGGCCTGTCAGAGGTGCCGGGAAAGTGGAACCTTGTGCCGAAGGGCAGCCCGCGAGCGTGGCAACAGCCCCCGCACCGGGTGAGACAGACCCAGCGCGTGGAGTGGCAGCCCCGAAGTGATTATTTTAGGCTTTTCATTCTAAAAATTGTATAGGCCCCTGGAGTGTGCAATTGCATGTCTGAAATACGCCAGCCTCTGTTCAGGGGTTGTGAATGCTCCCTCAGAAACTGGGCACCAGCCTAGACAGTGATTGCCAATTCCAAATTAATAATTCTGTGCTGCTCACAAGTTATTTATCCATGTCAAACCCTTACCTAAATCATGCTGTTTGGAAAATGACTTCAAATAACTTTCAGCTCAACTCATACAAAATGCCCTCAGAAGGAAGGCAAACACTTCTCAGAAATAAACAGGCGTGTTTGGGGCAGAGCTGTGCAGACTGTGGAGTGTGAGTGCACTGGCTCCAGTTCAGGGGCCCACAGGTCCACCCACACAGCCACCACACTGCACTCCCAGTTCCACTCACAGCACACCCCTGTTCCCCCTTTCAACTCGATGCTCAGGACTTTTTATTTGCCAGTTAGCCCTGCTCAGCTGCGTTGCTTGAAGAACACGTTATCTTTCCTTCTGCATAGCACTGTCTTTATCAGTAGCATGTAGCTGGAGTTTGATGTTTGCAGCAAGGAAAGTTAGATAGGAGAGGGGAATAACCCAGGTCAGCTGTGTGTGTTTGGACTGCTCAGCTAAGCAAAAGCAAGGAAAGCAGTCTGGGTGCAAAAGGTAAAATATTACAGGCTATATCACAGAGTTTGGATGTGAACATTTGTACACAAAGCTGCTTTCACATGATTTCTCATGTAAACTTTGTCCTTTACTGGGTGATTCAGTCAGCTGTAATGAAAAAGTTGCCGCAGTCTGAACTTTCCTGTTGTGTTTTTTTTTTCTCGACAAAGAACAGTAGTAACAGAGACTAAAACAAAGGACAGAAGAAAATATACTATAGCTTGTGTTAAAAGAATCTTTCTTGGAAGATGAAAAGCTGTCATACCACTGGGATCAGCCACTCAAAGACCTTAAAACTTTGCCACCGTTCCCACAGCTGCTATAGAAATTCATTTGATACAGCACTGCACTACCTGTAGGGTTAATTCACACATAGCTAGTAGGTGATGTATCCAGTTTGTGGGCAGACAGGGCAGTACGTATGAAGACACCTGAATCCGGAAGCAGTACAGCTATATTTCTGTCTATATTCCCTAGTTCAGAGAGGTGCCATTGAATGCCATCATGGCATTACAGGAGCAGTGTTTTAACTCCCTGCCTGATCTGATCTAGTGGCTTGCTGTGAAAGCATTGCACTGTCTGCGTCTTTGGCTGGTCAGAGTACCCAGCTCACGTGTTACATAGCCCTGGATGAAAGAAACTTAGTAAAACCACAGGCACCACATGCCCCTGGAAACACCAGCTGATAATCCTTGCCTCATTGCTGTTATCCTTCCAAATTTGCAGCTTCTCTCAGTGAAATTATTTTTTTTGCTCTGTGCAGATTTCTTTCAATAAGCATGTCTGTTTCTTTTCTAGACTTCCATATGTTTTTTTCTAAACCTTTGTTTGCAGGGTACGCATGTTATAATGCATGTGTTTGTACAAATTTCTCTCTAAATTCTTAACTAGTTTAGGACACTTTTAGTGGAATCCTGACTGTTAAATAGGCACACAAACTCCTAGAAACTAGGCGGTCCATGTTTTAGGGTTGAATAGCATCACGCAGCCTGATAAACAGTTTCTTTCGGATTACAATTATTGTATCTTATGTATATAGGTTCAGGAGACTATATAGCCACTGTGCTGCTAGTGATATAACCTCGGGAACACTACCTGAAAGCAAAAGAACCAGAAAGCATTCAGTCAACATATTAGTTTATTGCTAGAGCAAGATCATAATGCAATTGTGAGATTATGGAAATCAGTACATCAATAGATCATGGTCTTTTATTAAGTACTGAGTGTTTTAAAAGACAACAAAGTGCAAAGTCTTGTGCAAATTGGGTGCCACGTTTCACCTTTGGAAGTCAGATGTTATTAGTGTGTGATAGAAATGGAAGTATTCAGTCCAGAAAATACAAACCCAACAGATGTGCACCAGTACAGGAAATTCTAAAAGCACGGGTGATGCACAAAGAGCCCAGAATATTTATTCCTCAAGTGTACTGTGTTTGGTGTGTTGGATGATAGCTGTTAGGTATACTTAAAGAATGACTTTGTAACTGCATTCTCACAGGATGTCCTTTTGTTTTTCCAAGAAATATTCCCTAGTGTTTCTCTTTTCCATGAGATGCCTGCAGCACGATCACAGGAAGACATTATTTCCCCCTTACTATACAGGAATATGTATCAACCTAGCATTTGTGCCATACTATTAAACTAACAATGGTTCAGTAAATTATTTCTTTCTCATTTCTCTCTTTCAAAACTAACAATTGTTCAGTAATTTATTTCTCTCTTTCTCTGAGGTTTCCAAACCTGACCAAGCTGACTACAGACATTTTTGTTGACTTTATGGGCTTGTCTGTGATACAAGAGAATCAGCCATGCAGGACAGGGGTGTAATTCCATCAAGGACTTCTGGTGACCTCATAAACCATGAGATCTGGCATTGACTTTAATGGGCACCACGTGGTTAAATTCCCATGCATCATTTTAAAAATATAGGGCCTCATTTGATATTGCAGAAGGATACCAGACCTACCATGTCAAATTGTTTCTCTTTCTTCTAAAGGAGCCACTAGCTTTATGTTACAGTCAGTCCTCTTTGGTAGCAAATGAAATACGCCATTCTGGAAAATCAGTATTTTATCTGGCAAAATGAACCTCAAAAGTATGTTTCATAGCAAAGCACGTAGTTGGGTTATATTCTTTTAAATAAACGTTCTAAAAAGATGGCAATAAATTCAAGGAAAGGTGTGGTTTGTGCAGCATTGGCTTTGCTCACACATTTTAAAATATGAGACATTAAGAAAAATTAATTTGTACTTCAGTTAGTAAAATATATGAATTGAATTGAGTTTGGAAAACTGGATCATGTTAAACCTTGTTTAAGTTAAACTAGGTAAGTTGGCTAAAATTGCTGATGTTGACTGACCTCAGGTAAAAGTTCCTTTAAAGCAGTTTAACTGTATTCAGCACATCAGGATTTCATTGCTAGCAATTTCCAGGGATTCAGTGGGATTGAGTGTTCAGTTTGTGAAATTTATTCTGTCATCTTTGTAAGGCACTTGCAGATTTTCCCTGGCCTTTGCTCAACCCAGAATTTGCCAGTTGAAACCAGTGTGCAGCCACTGTACGCATTTCTAAAATGGTGCCGGCTACAAGTCTAACAGTCAGATCTGGCAGCATGGCTGTGATTCAGGTAGCTGTGGTAATAGAAACTATCCTAAGTTTGTCAACTTAGGTTTTTTATCTGCATGACATCAGTATACATATCAAGGAGATACTCTAAGAACGGCTTATTGTGATGTGTATCTATCCTTAATTCTGAGAGTGCAAATCAGTGAGCTGCCCAATCTCTATTTTGCTCTCAATATTGTAATTGATTTTATTTCTAGCTTGGCATATAAGTAACAAAATATTTGTGCCATGGCTAGATAGTGTTTCCTCATTAGATACATAGCAGGATATGTTATTTTTTAATTCACTTTCAGGTAATAAATCACCTTGGGATTTAAGAGTGAAAGAGGATACCTTCTAGACAGATAAGATTTAAATTACTTACTGTTGCCTTTCTGCTGTGTCAGTGTGAAATCCCTGGTATTTGTCATTCTCTGGGATAACTTTTGAACTATATGTGTCAGTGTTCCCTGTGCCTTGTTGCACTGTACAGTGTACATGGCTCAGCCATAGAGTATGGCATATACACTTTCTCCTCCTTATATCGAGACTACTATAGTCAGGTGAAATAACTGCATGTCTTAAGCATAGTTTAACAACCTTGTAAAGAATTCCAGGAGTAAGTGTATGGGAGAGAGTTGGTTGCTGTAGGTGTCATAATACGGTCTGTGTAGATTTTATACACAAGCTCCTTCTTAACAGCAGTCAGAATTATTCTAGTTGCAGTCTCATACCTCAGAAAGTTAATAAATTGCAGGCACATGGAAGATTGTAATAGCCTTGGGATGCAAGCTGTATCATAGTAGGTTAGATAGTTTGTACAAGAGGAAAATCTTTAAGGCTTGTTGAATAAATGCATAGAACTTCTCTATGCTCCACGAAAAATCGTGTATGTTTTTAGTTTGTTTGTACTACCATCTCCATATGAAACGTGTATTTGGTTCAACAATTCTGTGGTTTCCTCACTTTGTGATGATGATTAACACTCTTGCTGAAGTCTAAGCAGTGATGACATTTGATTTTTGTTGCTGACTCTGATTTTTGTTGCTGTTTTGCCTTATGTTACTTTCAATAAGGATTAAAACCATTTTGGAAAAATACAAGGGTTCAGAGATGTTTTTTTTATCTTACTGACCACTTAGAAACTCTTTTGTTCAACATATCCTTAAGCCTTTGGGGATGCACAACTTCTATGGATTGACACTTGCAAGCTGAAACTAAAGCAAGTCATGCAGAGCTCTAAATGCAGAAGGCTGGGAATGATGGTATTTTTAGTTGGTTGGTTGTTTCTCTGTTTTCTGAAGAGACAGAGAAATAGATACAATCAATACAAAAACAACCAGTCATAAGGTAACCATTTAGAGGATAAATGTATTGTGAGAAAAAAAGAGAAAAAATGTCTTAAACTCTACTTTAAAGATTCCTGAAGCATCAGGGAAAATTTATTTTAAGAAAGCTGACAAAGCTTCTCTACTCCCCTCAATAATCTTGTAAAAAAGATTAATAGTTTTGGAGTAGATGTACATATTTTGAACTTCCTTTCTGGACAGAGCACAAAGAAAAACGGTCTTGTTTGTGGTTGTAAAAGAATCGTAGGTGGCTTTGTATAAGAAAGGCAGGTAGCTGCCAGGGACATACAGGCCTCCTTCCCTTTCCCTCTTCTTTTTTTCCATCATAACTTTTTTCAATATGTTGCCTTTTACCAACCCCCAACCACCCCACTTTTTCCTAAATAAAGTGAAATGTCAAATCAGCAGAGAATTAAAATGTATTTATAAAAAAATAACCAAAAGGGCATCTGATGTTTTACAGACATTCCAACACCTTCAGGAAATTTGAACTCACACCAAAGGGTCTGATACTCATTTGAATCTCCATCTGTGCTGAAGCACATGTGTGCACACAACACACATTGAACCACTACAGTGGAAAAAAATCCCTGCTCTTAAATTATAGCAGCTCTCTACAATTCTTCAGTAACCACAAAGGCTTTGGTAGTTCTGAGACATTGCAGTGGCTTTGGGTGATCTGATCACAGAGCTCAGTTTTGTTAAGAAATCCCTTTGCTGAAAAGTATGGAAAAGCTGTAGTAGAAACACAGGGAGCTACAAGCTCACAGTGTGAGGGCAGCTTGGAGTAAAGGGAAAGGGTCTGAGAAGCTGATGTGACAGCGGACACCCTACAGCCAGAGTTAACACTGGAAACATTGCAGTTTTAGTTCCTTCACCAGAAATCCCCATGCTCACAGGAAAGGATATAGTCATTAGTCCTCAATGGGAATATGACCTTTCCCTTTAAGTATCTGTGTGATGCTTTTGATCCTTTTGACTCTCTCTAAGGGATAGATTATATATGTGGCACAATGTCTACTCCTGAGTGAGGATTAAGCCTGGCTTTTGGAAGCAGAACTATATTGCCTAACCCATCATCATTTATCATGTTCTCTGAGGGCCTGTTCTCCATTTTTCTTCCCCTCCCCCCATGGTTTTAGAAAATCCCCTTCTCTGGGTTTTGTTATTGATCTCAGCTGCAGTGGTCTTGGCTTCACTATGGTTACTTCTGATTTTACACTTGAACGGGTATTATGTCTTGTTGAAGAGAGTGGTGTTCAGAACCTCAGCTCTCATGCACCCCACACTTCTCTTGGCCCATTTCTGTTCATTCATTTTAATAATCAATACCTTAAAATGGTTTGTATCACCCTGAATTCCCAGAGGATATACCTTGCCCTGTAATACTTGTATTCTGATATAATGAAGCAGTGAAGCATGTGATTACCTTCAGGACCTGTGTAAATCCCATTAACTTCAATTAAGCTGAAGAACGTGCTTTGGTGCTTCAGTAATCAGGATGCTTAAGCCTAACATGCACATAAATGCTTTTGCTGAATCGTCTTAGTGTTTAATTGCTTTTAGTTCCTGTTTCTCTTCTACTCTGTCTGATGATGTAATAATTTTGGTCTGGTAGTATCCTTACACACTGCTTCCAAGTTGGAAGCCATGGTGGGACTGAGGGTCTCATTCAGGGGAGGATAAAATTAATCCGTTCTGCATCTGTGAACCAGAGAAGTCCCAGCAAGCTTCCCAGTAAAATGAAAAAGTGATGGTATGCCACGCTGGCTCATAAAAATGTAATTTAAGCACTGCCCTCTCAATAAAAATATCACATTTATGACACAGTAATCCCCTTCTGAACCTTATCTTACTTTTCAACAGCTCTTTGGACACGTACAATTGATGCACTTTGAATTTCCTGTTGGTCAGGTAGCACGACTTTCTGTACCTTCCTCCCACAACCACAGCTTTGTGCTGCATTCTAAGCAGGCAATATCCAGATGCAGGCAGCAGACTGAATCCATGGGCTAAAATCCAGTCAATTCAGGAATTTTTAGGTACTTAGTTGGCAGAGTTTAGAACTACTGGTTCTCAGACCTGTGACCTTTGCACATATTGTACCAAAATGGATAAAAATTCAAGAATTCTTTTAAATTGTTTTCTCAAGACTCCTGCCAGAATCTTTGCCCTCTTTTCATACTTTTTAATGAGCTCCCAATTTTTGACAAGAAATCACCAGACACCTAGGTTCTGTGGGCTTATATAAAATAGACAAATTCTATGGTGGCAGAAAATCATCCTAAGAGCATATAATTTTTCCATACTAGATTGAGTCATTGTAGGCAAGTGCCCCAGTTCTCCTCCCAGTTATGGTCTAGAGGTTATATTTCAGCATATAAAAAGAAAAACCCCTTTCCAGTTCCTGGCTCAGTAAAGCCAGTGTTTTCACTGAGAGGAGAAGGATGACTCCTCTCTTGTTCCTGCAGTATTCTGCTTTTATTCTGTATCAAAAGATTTGCTTGCTCTGCTTTAGCATGTACAGAATAGTTAATCTTCCAAAAAGTGTAGACTTTCTAGCTTCCATATCTGAATTACACTGATGATTTATATGTTCACAGCCTGTTTTCTCAATGTCTTTCCTGGCTGTCATGTATCTGTCCCCTCTGGAGCACTGGCCCTTAAAAATCATTGCAGTAAGGACAGGCAGTCATCCTTCTTTAGATATGTACTGGGTTTTACTGGTGCCTGAGTGTATAGGACATGCCAATGTATTTTGTGGTTCTGGCAGAGAAGCCTCAGTTTGGAGTTTTGGATTGGATAACAGAGAGGCTGATTGGGACTTTTTAAGCAATGTGTAATTTTTTGGTTGTTCATTTCATCAGATAGTGCTGGGAATATAGGAACAAGTTTCAGAAGGAGTTTCAGAAAGAATTCCAGGCTGATGTTTCTGCTCAAAATCACAGAGCTGAATACTTGCCTCAGATTCTCTCTTTGGAAGCAGCCTTGTTACAAAGTGCAATGCTTCTTCATTCAGATCTGGGGTTTAAGAATATAATAATGGCCACATCAGACAGGTGGAAGGCTACTCCAGCCTGCCAACCTGTCTGGCAATTGTAGCATTACACAGAATCACAGAACAGAACTGTAGAATCATTTACCTTGGTAAAGAACTTCTAGGATCGTCAAGTCCAACCATTAACTCAACTGTCTCAAGCCCATTGCTAAACCATGTCCCTAAGCTACATTGAACCATACTTACATGACTTTTAAACAGATCCAGGGATGGCAATTCAACCTCCTCCCTGGGCAGCCTGTTCAGTGCCTGAAGACCCTTTAAATAAAGATTTTCCTAGTGTCTAACCTAAACTTCCCTGGTGCAACTTGAAGTTATTTCCTCTTGTACTATCACTAGTTACTTGTGAGAAGAGACCAACCCCCATGTATCTACAACCTCCTTTCAGGTTGTTATAGACAGTGATAACTTCTTCCCTCAGCCTCCTTTTATTCAGACTAAATAGCCGCAGCTCCCTCAGCTGCTCGTTACAAGGCTTGGTCTCCAGACCTTTCACCAGCCTTGTTACCTTTGTACCTGCTCCAGCATAACTATGCCTTTCTTATTGTGGTGCCCTTGCATCTGCTTAAGACCAACTATATTCTGAAGTTTTCTGTCCCAAAGTAAATTGGAATCAGTCATGTGCTATTTAACTCTGTAATTAATAATCCTTGATACCTGTTCTTTGCATATTTAATGTTTCATGTAATATAAAATTATGCCATCTGCAATACCCTGCAAAAGGGATTCATAGAGCTTGCAGGTACCATGCATGAAGCATTTTTCATGAAGGATCTCTACTTTGGGCTACTACTTTTATTTGATGATTTGTAGTTCTGGTATGAGAGGAATCCATGAATTGTTATTTCTGTCAACCCTTTTCTTGCCATCAGAACTGTTCTTCCAAGCAGAACAGTCCTGATATGTCTCACCTTCTTCCTCCAGAAACTATTCCATAATTTTGTACTTCACTGAAATGAACTGAAAAAATTCCAGTACAGCATCTTGACATATCTAATGTGCATGGTCTAACTGTAGGCTGCTATGATGGTTTAGGGTTAAAAAAGACATAAATATTAACCAAAGAAAAGTTTGGTTTCAGAAAGAGTGAGTGCTCCAGTGACAGAACACAGGTATAGTCTCTTCCTCCCAGTGCTTTAATGGATATTATGTAAAACAAGAGTGTTATTTAATACCCAAAGAGAAAGATGAAATTGGCTGAGGTCACCTCTGTAGCCAAATGCTGTGTAACACTTAGAACTCGGGGCTGCCTGTATCAATGGTTTCTTTTTGTCTGGAACAAGTGATAAAGCTTCCCTGCTTTTCTCTTGAAAGGTCCTTACGTCATAGCCTGAGGGCTGGGGAGGGTAAGAAGACAAATATAACATGAGACTGCAAAAGAGCCAGCCCTAGCCTCTGCGATGGCAAGAGGGACATGGCTACACAGATTTTATGTTTGTGCTGAACAACTTGAGTTCAATTAACTTGCCTAACATAGATGGTGGGTGCCATCTGAGACACAATACGGTACCCAGTATGGCTGTATGGGACTGGCAGGTCCAAAACCTTGTGTGTTTCTGGAGTAACAGCTAGCTAGCTGGCTAGGTACTTTAGAGTTTCAAAATACCTTGAAATACTTGAGTTTGGCAACAACATTGTATATCTCATTTCTTTAATTCTGATGGTCTGTGCCCTGCAGATTTGTTTCAGATTTAAAAAGTGTAGTACCAGTCAGGTCCAACACCCATTTTGGTACAGTTCTGTTTATTTGTGAAGGATGTGCACAAAATCCTGTTTCTTATGAAAACAGTCAAGCCAAGCAATAATATTTGTAGCTTACTTGCAGTGTCTAAGTTGGTTTTAGCACTCGGGTCAATGATCTGCATTTCTTCTCAAGTTTTCCTTTAAAGCCTTCTGGCTTGTTTGTTTTGACGACCTTCAGACAGTCTTCAGGGTACCTCTAGGTCTATTAGCCTTTGCCTCTGGTTACATATTCCTGTGTCCCTGGGTATTGTTTCTGTGCAGTTTCCAGGTACCTCCCTACATATTTTTTACTCTTGTGAAACAGTTGGCTTGATTGTCAGAGACTTTATACAGATGAGTGATAGGCTCTTGGTGATAGCCTTGTGATCCTTTGTGATTTATCCATAAATTCAGACTTTGAGTTTATTAAAACTGAGATTACAGGGGAGTCAAATGTCTTCTGTTGCAGAGTATCTAAGGAAGCCAGTAAGATGCAACCATCCTTTAATATATGGTAGTTACCAAAGAAATAGGAATCCATTTAAAGGTTCAGTTTTCTATGTGTCAGTTGAAATGGATTTCAGTTCTTTTACCAACTCTTCCTCTTCTGCTCACAGATTACATGAAAGTAGCTATAAAACTGTTTGGGCACAAAGAAGTCTTTGGAGCTTGTCTAACCTTCTCCTTAGAAGAGGTCCAGTTAAAGCAGGCTGTTCAGGTCCTTGGTTTCTCAGTGTTTTGTATATCACCAGGGCTGGAAACTTCGCAGACTCACTAGGCAAACTTGTGCCTAGTGGTTCTTGTCCTTACTCTGTGTACCTCAGAGAGTCACAGCATAGTAGTATAAGAGACAACCAGGTTACCAGTCTGGATGCCGGTGATTTTTACATGTGATTGTTTTTTCCTTGAATGCAGATACAGAGTTTGAATGCTCTCTTGTGTAATTCCAATTCCTACATTTAATTATGGCATTATCCTTTGCAATAAAGGTTTTGCGAGAGGATCACTTCTTAAATAATGACTCAGCTTTAATAAGTGCAGATTGTTTTGAATACTGATAATTTCTGTCTCCATGGATTCATATCATATATCCACTTACATGAAAGATTTTGTGGAGACTGCCAGACAGGTTGAGCAGACAGATGAATAGGAAAATAGCACTATTGCAAATTTTTATTTTTGGAAAATCAAACTAATTTTCCATGTAAAAATATGTGAATTTTTGTCCATTTTTGCAATAAGAAGAAACCACATTAAATTATATATATTTTCTTCTTCTCAGGTGCAAAATCAGTATCAGGTTTAGCAATTTCTATACTGGAAAGTTAGACAGTTCCAGGGTGTTATGAATGCCTAAAAGGGTTGACTGTACTGCTAAACTTTTGGAATTATCCCTCACACTATTTTCTTATCAGATGATTACTCCTCTCCCATAGTGCAACTGGCTATGGTTTGGAAGTTAGCAGACACCATGTCTTTCTCAGTAGTCAGTATTGGAAAATGAAGAGGACTTAAGTATATGTACACATACCATTAAATATCCCTGTCTTTAATGAAAATAACAACCATTTACCTGTTAAATTTTACTTGTTCAGACTTGGACATCTTTTACCAGATGGGACTAAGGCAACACAAATAATATTATTAATATGATAAAGAAGAGAAAGGAGAAGATTTATGAGAATCTCACAATTCCCAACATAGAGACAATCACAGAATTTCTCATCTTGACATTGCTCTTAGTTTATCTTTATTCCTTGTTAACTGCAGGTTATTACATGAGCATAGAATCATAGGATGCGTCTGGTTCGAAGAGACCTTTAAAGGTCATCTGGTCCAACCCCATCATGCAGTGAGCAAGGATGTTTTCAACTAGATCAGGTTACTCAGAGCTCCATCCAACCTAACCTTGAATGTCTTCCAGAGATGAAGCTTCTACTACCCCTCTGATCAACATGTTCCAGTGCCTCACCACCCTCATTGTAGAAGCTTCTTTCCTTATATCCAGTCTAAAAATTCCCTCTTTCAGTT
The DNA here is from genome assembly GCA_013397515.1 of Upupa epops. Classification (NCBI taxonomy): domain Eukaryota; kingdom Metazoa; phylum Chordata; class Aves; order Bucerotiformes; family Upupidae; genus Upupa; species Upupa epops. The sequence continues at coordinate 97,764 of VZRI01004503.1, forward strand.
TGAAGCCATCACTCCTTGTCCTGTCACAGCAGGCAATGAAGTCTGCATTCATGCATGCATGAAGAAGGTGTGTTAAGCATCTGAAACTCTGGTCCTTGAAGATTTAAGGACCTGGGAATAATACCATCAGTCATATTTAGGAACATTACTCTTCTTTTTGTATCTAAATTTCAGAAATTTTGATCTGTATGAGGGTGTCTAGTCCCCTGCATTAGGTATCTAGAGTCCCAATATATGGGTTCTCCAGTCAGGACTCTAGAACAGATAACTAGCTGACCAAGGAAGCACATAGTCAAAAGGCAATCAGTAGGCTGTCCAGAGCAAGTGTAGGTAGGACTCATTTCCTGAAGGCCAGATGATGCCTGTAAACTGTTTTTAGTGACATTGAGTCTTTTGAACCACTCCCAGAGTAGAAACAGAAGATAGTAAATAGATAATGCCTATTTATAAAGCCTAGTTAGAACTCTTTCCTAATCTACTTTGTCTCTACTGATGTAAATGTTGACACCAATGGACTTGTGAGTGGGTAGTCCTGACAGCAGTGGATATTTTTCTCCTTTATTGTCACTAGAATAATGACATCTTTCGCTTCATATGGTTCTGTGTCCCATAATTCAATAATCTGTGTCTGACTGCAAGATACCATCCTACTATTCATCTAATAAGCCTTAAAAAAATGGAAATCCTTTGACTTTAGGACAGGAGTATGTCCTGTGTTCTTAGTGTTGTGCAGTATTTCCCTTTAGAGTCAGAGTATTTCCCTATACCTCCATGTCTGGATTTCTTTAAACTGCAGCAAACAACATAATACATAATTATTTTACAACAGTGAGATTTTATTTGCCATTTTAAATGCTTTCCTTGTTCTTTTTTTTTTAAGAGAAGAAGAATATAAACCTGCTAGAACAAAATGTGTTGAGGATGGCTTTCAGCTGCCGTGTTCTTATCTAAAGCCAAGTGCCTTGGAAGTGCAGGTATGTTTACATCTGGGTTTTATTTCTGGACCCCCCTTTAATAAAGATGCAACAACAATAAAGCCAAACACAACACAACATGATAATATATGGCACATAATAAAGAACTGCCATAAGTACACAGGGGGCTCAATTTTGCTTTCACTCTATCTCTGCAAAACTCCATTGTTCAGGACTAAACCTTTCCAGTTGTCAGAATTCCTTGTGACTCAAAAGGAGACATTTTCCAGAATAATGAGGTCACTGGTTCCCATTTGCCATTCCACAATATTTTGTTTATTCCTCGAATCCCTGTTCTTTCAGCAATAGCTGATGCTCTCTATAGCTGTTACTCCAGAGGGAATTGAGACTTTAAACATTCATTAAAAAGTGAATTACTATTGTTGACAAAATACAGATGGCCACGCATGAACTGCTGACACCTAGGAGTACACTTGACTGCAGCTTGTGGTGGTTTGGCCATGTGAATGTGCTGGTTGCTTTTACCAAAGCAGTGTGTCCTTTGTTACCAGATTGGCCCTACCTTATTCATGTATTCCTTTGCTTAAAAATAGCACAAGCTGTTAAAGCATTTTCTTTAAAAAATAAGCCAAACTTATTTCTGCTTTTGAGAGTGAGAAAAGATCTACACTTCCACAGCAAAACTGTTAGAGGGCAATATTCATACAAAGCTGAGCTCACAAAGTACTTACCAGAGTCAAAGCTCTGCTTCAGGCTGCTGCAAAGAAAACACATGATGACTCCCAGAGGCTCTGTCTGAACTGTGGGGTGTGTGCCATAGCCTTGTCCCTGATCATCCAGGGGACACCTGGCTGAGCCAGAGAGTGGGGTGTGGGGGTGGAAGGGAATTACTGTGGAGCCAGGGTTCATCTGGGACACACACACATGAACACATGAACACATGCACATGCATGCGCACACACACACACATGGCTGCACGCACGGGGAAGCATGCCTGGATTCCACAGGTTAGGCATGGCCATAGCTTGAAATGAGCTGTGGATTTAAATACTTTCTAAGCTGCAGCCAACGGTCTTAGTCTCTCTAGACTACAGTTAGATTCTACACCAGGGTGTAGCAGGCAGTATTGCTCATAAAGAAGGATATGTACTGTGCTCCAGGTTAACAGTTTGTGGAAAAAAGTGAGGGAAGGCTTGAGATTTAAGCATTTTCAACTTTAGGAATAATGTGTGATTAGATTGAAAAAATAAGATGAAAGCATCTGGGTTTTTTGTTTGCTTTTTTTTTATACACTACTACATATAGATATTTTGGGGCAGACAGATAGAATGGCAGCTTTGAGTTCTTTGGGGCTTAAGACTTTTTCTGTTTTTACATTTCTGTCCATCTTCAGTAATCTTATTTTTTCAGTGTTTTTCTACTGCTATATTTAAACTCTTCTGTTTTTTCCTTTCTTTTTCTTTGTTCAAAGTCGTCTTCCTTTCTTCTCATACTATCTTTTTTGGTTGTTGGTCATCCTTTGGTTCATACCCTTCTTTTATAGATGTAGAAAATTGCAATTTGCCAATGCAATTGCAGCTCACCTCTTCAAATGATTGTGGTATTTCCCATACTAGCATGTGTCTGTTTGTGTCTGTAAAAGAGAGAGGAGTTACTATGAGGCTGCCAGCAAAAATCAAAATTGGAGGAGACAGGAGAGCAGAGGGAGTAAGAGACTGTCTTATTCAACGCGGAAAGGAATGAGGCCCACCTGGGGCTGAACCAGCCATTGGGAAGATTAAGGAAATAAAATGATTATGGAAAGTTAGTGCTGGAATTGTGAATGGGCCTGAGAGACCTGGCTGAGGCTCAGGAACTGGGAGTGGTAGCTGCCTGAGCTGAATCAAAAACTCAGTCACTCAAAAACAGAACAAATAAGGGTAGAGCAGACACCCTAAAAAATGTTCTTTTGTACTTTGACTATTTTAGCCTTAGGAATTAAAAAATCATGAGTTCTTCTTTTCTAAGGAATAGAATTTGAAAAATGTAAACCCAAGTGTACTTGTTGATCATTTAAGAAGTAATGTGATCAAATGGCCATAAACAAGAACATAAATCATAATGAATAGTCCATAAAGAATTCAAATTCCTCAAACCTCTGACCATCCATATCAGAGCAAGAGTCTCAGCATCAATGCAGTGACACACACATGGGGTCGGCACATTTAAAACAGACATAGCTGTGAGCTTAGGTTTCCTACTTCTCCTGATTTTTCATAAAGAAGACTTAAGGTAATCTCTTTCTGACTGAGTGAGTATTGCTTCTGAAATTAATAATCCTGAAACTAATGGTAAAATGTAAAGAATAGGACAGTAGCTTGAAAATTAATTTTTATGCATAGTCAACTAGATGACCCTAATGTATAGAGTCATCTCTACAATGAGATTTGAATGCTCTTCTACTCTGCAGTTTCTGTTGCCATTTATTTGAATAAATGCACTTCAATAAATACCTTCCACCATGCATCTTTCCTAAAAGAAAGCCCCAAGCAATTTAGACATCATGTAAATTTGTTTCCTGATACACTTTTTGCAATAGCAAATAGATATATTTTGTGGGATGTGTATTTCTTAAAATGAAACGAGATATGGCTGTATATTTAGAATGAGCTCCCGTGAGTTGTTCCAGCCATTGTTAATGCAGTTTAAGTTGTAGCTACGTGAGTGATAGAAATATGCCAGCTTGTAAGTTACAGAAATTTGGTAGACAAGATGAAGAGATAGATGATCAGTGCAGCTATCACTGTTATCTTCATTAGCTATTAACAGAATGATTGGACTCCTGGCATGATGCTGTGTAAGCATCTCTTTTAGTCCTATGGCATATACAAATTTTGTAGCTATAAGGAAAATTTCTGTCTAGTCTTGCATAATAAATAATATGATAAATAGGCAGGATGAACCTTTATTAGGAAAAGGAAGCAAGTTTACTGAGTGGTAAGTGGAGTGGAAGATCCCATGCTTGTATTTTAAATGTTGACGAATACCATCAACACTTTATGACTGGGATTTGAGGAAGGATAGCATAAGAATAATATAGCAGGGATTTAGTGGTGGCTTTTTCTTTTTAAAAGAAAAAGGGATAAATAGAAAACTATGTCTTTGAACATGCTGCATTTTTTTAACATCACAACTTGCATCACTGAATATATTAAAGAAAACTGACAGAACATGTTGTGACATGGCACAGCTCCTGCTACCAATTTTGTAGGTCACACAGTCCTTAGCAGATCACTGCAGAAAGCTTGGAGGGCCTCACTAGATATTAATTTCAGAGTTATTGGTTGTGGGTAGAAATAGGCTGAAGGCATTTCCTGCTGTGAATGGCACTTGGAAGTTCTTCTTTTGCAGTACTGTAGAAAACAACAGCAGAATTTATGCAGCATTCACAGACAGCAGATTTCCCGAGACACTACAGAAATCCTGTCAGATTCATACTGCTCTTCAGTACAGCTTCATATTTGGTTTTTATTGGCTGAGTAACAATAATTCGAGACTGAATGTAAAATTAATCTTATTTACTTGCTGGTGGAATTGTAGCATACTGGAGTGAATATATTTACTTTCTTAATTTCATGATGTAGCAATTACCCAAACAACTAAAAATAAGTCTCTCCTCAATCTTGTTTTCTTTCCATTTGAAGACTGAAGAAATGAGGAATTTGCTTCCTTCTATATGTCCAAACATCTTCACATACGTGAGATAAATTCTACCTCACAACTTTTACGTAGCTGTAGCTAACAGTGAAACTTCACCTGGCTTATGTTAATTAGAGTTGTGTACTGGGTTTGGCAGAATTCCCATCTCTCCCTGTGAAAATACAAAGCTCCACGAAAGGTAAACTCACTTTTTCACTAAGCCTAAGAAATACATGAATACTTTGTCAATCTTAAAGTAGTCTGTATATACAAGGACTGAGATACTTAGCACATAATTCAGGTTGGGTGTATTACTGATTTTTGGTGTACTCTCTAATTCATTCGCACAGGGAAATCAAAGCCACTTTCAGTGGTCTGTATCAATTTGCATCACACCAAGCAGAGGAAGACAGTAATTGGTAATGGTAATACTACTTCTGAGGAGTTAGAATTTACTTGACTTTGGGGATTAGCATGGATTTATACTTGGTTGCTCCTAAAGCTAGAAATAAGAGAACCTTTCTTTTTCAAAATGCAAGAATTAAAAAATACTTCCCACACTCTATGGTAACATTGGAAAAACATTTATGATTAAGGAATGCAAATCAACATCTTGTGTAGAAGGTGTATTGATTTTAATCAAATGGGGAAAGGCTGCTTTCATTAGACAGGAAAAAGTGGAGTATTATGTTTGCAGGAGAGAGGGGGGGAAGTGGGGTGATTGACAATAGGCAAATTTAGCCTCTCGTAGTTATAAGTAGGACATAATAACTCATAAGTTATGGGGCAACTGAGGAATATTTCACTGACAGCTCTTCTAACCAGTGGCTGGAACAGGCTGCATGGTGCCTGATCTTTCTCAAATCTCAAGATGTGATCAAGCCTACTCAGTAAAATGATCAGATGTAGTATAGCTCACCTGTTTACAACCCCCACTAGGAAACCAAAAGATTTCCACTGGTTTTGGGTGTATTTGTAGTAGGACCTTACAAAGGCTGAAGTAGGACTTACTGTATTATTTAAAAGTGTAGGAGGGAATAAAGTCTGATGTGCTGGGTATTTTTAAAGAGCTAATGAACAGACATATGTTTATACTTTCTACTGATAATCTTTCTTTGGAAAACTTTTCCAACTTATTAAATGTAAAAAATTGGCACCATGTATGGCTGAAATTGGATTTGAAAATGGCATTGGGAGAAAAATTGTAAAGAATGCATCCTATTGATTGCATACGATCGTTTCATTATATTTCATAAAAAAGAAAAGCCAAAGGATTTGACAGTCCCAGAGTCTGGCATTTAAAATGAAATTCCTGAATGTAAATTAGACAGATTAAACTATCCTTTAAAAGACCCGTGATGGAGAAAAGGATGTATTTAAAATCCAATAAACTTCAGACCTCCTTCATATGGCTTAAAATGAGGTCCAGAATGCTTGCAAAGTACCAACTTTACTGGGTTTGATTTGATTACAAAAAAGTATAGTCTAATTTGAAAAAATCCTGCCGCGGTGTTCACCTTGCAGAAATAAATATGAAACCATCTGAAGGAGCATATTTCTACAAATTCATTCCAAGATGAATTAACTTTATGCTTTATATAGCCATCAAACAACAGCAAATTTAATGTCGGTACAATTACTACAGAAAGTAATTATAGCTTCTGTATGACTTTCCTAAGCAACGCACAAAGTAGAAAGAGCTTTAGGTGTAAGTTCTAAATGGATGTTTTAATAATTTTTTTATACGACAGAGGTGTCCTAAGTAGGGATGAGGTATTTTTATATTACTAAGTTGCGTGTGTGATTGGCTGCACTGGTAAAAACGCACAAAAGAGCCTTTGTTATACTCTCAGTAGAGCTATTTATACATTGTGACTTACTGTGTCCAAGCACTGCTTCCTGCTTCCGTTGCAAAGTAGTCCTTCCAAATAAAATAAAAGCCATAAAACCTACACATTACTCAAGCCCTGTCTATTGAAGCAACAAAGAAAATCACACGTGATCATGTATTGATGGCACAGAATATGTTTGTTCTCTTGTGTTTACTAAAATACAGTTCCAGATGAAGCATACTGTGGACGTGATGCCATTCATATCCAAGCAAGCAGAAATGCATTTATTTGCTTTCAAAGTAATGATGGTCCAAGCAATCAGGTGTATGCACACAGTTGTGCTGAAACTGAGGAAGACTGCAGCAGTTCTTCAGCTCTCTAGGCAGCAATCCCTCTTTTGTCTTATGCTTGAACACGTCAGAGGGATACCTGGTACATGCTTTGGTGTTTGTGAAGTACTAATGTGATATTACAACATTAATATCTATTCCTGCATGCCTTCTCGCCTTGTTCCTCATGTCCATGCCCAATCGCAGCTGTTCAGGTCAGTGGTGCCAACTAAAGCAGTGCTTGCACTCCTTCAAAATCAATATTAGCTACCTGATGCTTGTTCTGTCAGAGCAGCAGTATCAGGACACTTGGATTTTCTCGTTAGTCTCTTCAGTACCTTTTTTGATCTGTCATGTCAGTTTCTCACTGCCTCCAGCAAAGCGTCTGGCAAATTGTGCTTGTGACAGTGAAAGAGGGAAACTGTCACACATGGGTGAGTTTAGCTTAGCTGAGACTAAATTGCAGGTAGAAATTGTCTTGCACTGAGCTTGGGACATGACAGGAGACATTGTCCTCCTTTTGTTCTCTGTGTTGCAGCCCTGTGCCCTTTCCAGGTGAGCATGTAAGATCATGGAAGAACTGCACTGTGCTGTGAAATGTCTCCTCACTTGCAGGGACATGCAAGGGAAGCGCCTGTGCCCAAATCCCACTGACTGTTTAGACTTGACAAATCTGTTTTTATTTAGCCTTGGAAACTTTGACTTGTGTGGCTAGAAGCCATACAGCTGGCTGCACCAGCCAAGCCATACCTTCTAGAATAGGGATCCTGCTGCTTATGTCTTCATCTGGACAGGGCTGGGGTCAGGATCAGGCTACATGCCATTCTGTCTGCACACCCAGTAAATAACTGGATCTCTCCAAGGTTAATTCATCCATTATCTCTTCTCCAGCTGTTGGAAAGCAGCAGCTCTTTCCCCCTTAGCTAATGAGCTTCACTTAGGTTTACTGACATTTCTACAGCATCTACAACAATCTAGGAAAGAAAAAGAAGAAAACAAGAAAAATCCCAGAAAAGGAATAAATCAGATAAAATTTCTATTCTTCCCATTCTGGGGACACACATAACTTTTCATAGTCTTACACTATTACTACCCTTACAGTGTTGCCATCTCTCTTTGTGCAAACAAGTGCTCAGTACAAGCACAAATAAGAATTCCTAACAAAAACAATGTTTTATAAAGTATGTCTGAAAACTTTCAGTGGAGTGTAAAAAAATCTTTAATAAGAACCCAACTAACTTTTAATTTTGCTTTTTTTTTATTAGGAAGGAAGAAGTTCAAATGTCTTACAGTTTCCCCTCCTCTTCCCCATAGTGGGAAGGTCTTACTTTAGTGTAAATAATGTGTATCATAAAATAAAGAATTTGCTACCACAACACTCAGCTTTCTGACTACTTTTTGCTCTTTCCCAATATACAATATAGCCTTTGATTTTTCTGCCTGTGATCTTTCTATAGTGTGCCAATGGGAACCGATTTACTATTTTCTTGTCAGGTATAATCTTAGTGGGTAACAGGTACACAGATACACAGGTCATTAGGGATTGGAAGGGACCTCCAGGGGTCATTAAGTCCAACCCCCTGCTCAAACAGAATCACAAAACCTAAGACAGGTCACACAGGAATGCATCCAGATGGGTCTTGAAAGTCTCCAGATAAGGAGACTCTACAATCTCCCTGAGCAGCCCATTCCAATGCTCAGCAACTCTTGCAGTAAAGAATTTTTTTGTCATATTGAGATGGAACTTTTTGTGCTCCAACCTACACCCATTACTCCTTGTCCTATCACAAGTAAAAAGAGGTTGTTTCTTCTTGACACCCAGTCTTCATGTATTTATATGCAGTGATTAAGTCCCCTCATAACCTTCTCCTCTCCAAGCTGAAAAGTCCCAGATCTCTCAATCTCTCCTCATAAAGCAAGTGTTCCAGTCACCTAATCATTCTTGTGTCCCTCCATTGAGGGAGCCTGGAACTGGACACAATATTGCAGATGTGGCCTCTCTAGGGCAGAGTACAGTTGGCGAAGAACTTCCCTTGATCTGCTGGACACACTTTTCTTGATCTGTCCCAGGATTCCATTGGCCTTCTTGGCCACATGAACAAATTGCTGTTTCATGGACAACTTATTGTCCACAAGAACGCCAAGGTCCCTCTCCATGGAAGTGCTCTGCAGTAGTTTGTTCTCTAACTCTTCCCAGGTGAAGGACTCTGCACTTATTAAACCTCATTAAATTCCTCTTTGCCCATCCCTTTGGTCTGTCCAAGTCTTCCTGAATGGCTGTACATGCATCTGGGATATCAGCCAGAACACCCAGCTTAGTGTCACCAGCAAACTTGCTGAGGAGACATTCCATCCCATCATCAAGGTCATTAATAACGATAGTAAACAAAACTGGACCCAGCAGAGATCCCTGTGGGACGTCACTGATTACACGCCTCCATCTAGACTATGCACCATTAATCACCACTTTTCAGGTTCTGTAATATAGACAGTTTTTAATCCAAATCACAATCTGTTCTTCAATCCCACACTTCCTAAGCTTATTCATGAGGATGTTATGGGGGAGTGTGTCAGAGGCCTTCCTAAAATCAGTGCAGGCCACATCCATGTCCCAGCATCCACCCACTTAGTCACAACATCATAGAAGGCTATCAGATTAGTCATTCGAGATTTTGCCTTGCTAAATCCATGCTGACTACTTCAGATTACCTTCTTGTCATCAATGTCCTTAGAGATGACCTCCAGAATGAACCACTCCATCATTTTCCCAGGAGTGGAGGTGGGACTGACAGATCTATTGTTGCCTGGATCTTCCTTTTCATGCTTTTTGAAGGTCGGAGTGACATTAGTTTTCTTCCAGTCCTCAGGTACGTGGGTCTGGAGTTCCTAGGGTCTGGTCTTAGCATTAAAAACAGAAGCAAAGAAGTTATTTAGCATTTCTGCCTTCTTTGTATCATCAGTTATTAGGGCTGCCACCTCATTCAACAGTGGGCCCACACTATCTTTATTCCTCCTTTTACTACTAATACATTAGGGAAAGCCCTTCTTATTTTCATTACTTCCCTAGGTAATTTTAACTGTAGAAGTGCTTTAGCCTTCTTTATAGCTCTCTTACAAGTCTAACAACTTTCTCATAAGTCTCCCATGCAACAAATCCCTTCTTCCACTAGCTGTAAACCTTCCTTTCACCCAAGATTTCTTTTAGAAGCTCCTTGGTCATCCATATAGGTTTCCTAGCTTGTCTGCCTGATTTATTCTGCAGTGAAATACCCTTTTTTTGGGTTTGGAGGAAGTGATATTTAAAAGTTAACCAACTTTCTTGAACTCCTTTACCCTCCAGCATTTTAGCCCATGGGATTCTGGCAAATAAATCCCTGAAAAGTGGAAAATTAGCTCTGCAGAAGTCAATTATAATCCTGTTTATTGCCGTACCTTTGCCTTGCAGAATACTAAACTCCACCATGTCATGATCACTGTCACCGAGACTATTTCCCACCTTAATGTCCTCAATCAGTCCTTCTTTGTTTGTTAATAGGAGGTCCAGCAATGCACCTCTCTTGTTGTTTCCTCCTTAACAGTATTGCTCAGAATAGCAAAGAAGTAAAAATTGGAATTATTTAGGTGCATCTAAACTAACATTTGTGTCCATACGAGGATGTAGGCATCTCTGTCTCCAGAGCATTCGCAAATATCTCATTTTAAATGTGTTACTAGCATTTCAGAACTAATTTAGGTTTAATTGCACTGGTTTGTTTGAAAAATTTTGCACAATATCTGAAGAGCCTTAATTCCTTAACATGCATTCCCACACCAAGAAAAATGGGCTCCATTTGCCTAAACCATCTGTCAATCACATTGAAATGCTCCACTGGTTATTAAATAGTGGAGAAAATGCTGTTGCTTATCTTTACATAACGTGTATTTTAGTGACAGCTTCTAATACTGTTCCCATACTTAAGTGGCAAAGCATACTTCATCTTCAATATTTGCCACAATATTTTCTTCCCAGATAGTTTTACCCATTTCAGGAACAGCACAACAAACACACAGAGACTTAATGAAAGTGATTATTCACTGGTTCTGGCAAGTCTTAACCAATCAATCAGACAGACCTTTCTGAGCAGGCTATTTGGAATAATTCAAGGAGTGCTCTAAATAGATTTTCTCTTTTCACTCCAATTTCATTATGTAACAAGTTTTTTAATTATACATCAGTGGCTTTTTATCTGTGTTTTCATGTATCTGAAGCTCTTGGTTATTTTCTCCTCGTGTCAGGGTGAGCTCCCAATAACGTGAATGGAAGTTCAACTTCAGTAACGACAGAGTAATAAAATCTAGATCCGGATCTCAGGATTTGGCACAGGGACACTAGATCTATTAAGTCATCTTGTCCATACTCCTGCCAATGCAGAATTGTTCCCTTCAGCATAATCTCCAGTGCCTCAATCCAATTTTAAATTACTTGGGTGAAGCGGTTTCCATTACTTCATTTGGTTGAAGTATTACTTATTCCACAGACTAATATAATGCTTTTCAAGCTGCTTCACTCTCATGGATCACTTCCCAATCCCAACATTTCCCCCAGACAAATGAATGTGAGTAAAGGTAAGGAAAATGTGTGCAGAGTATAAAGGCCAAAAGGAAAAAGTGGCACAAAATTGTTCCCCTCAATTCATTTTTTTTATGTCTTTCTCCTTGCTTCATATTTCTGAAGTCTGCCTGTCCTCTCTTGCCAGTGAGACTTGGACCAAACTCTCTGAGAAAAAGTTCCACTGTAAATTTCCCCCCATTTTTCTGCATGTGAATAATTCCAAAACAATCTGTGAGGTTCCCCCCTTGCCCTTTTCTGTTATATTGCATTATTTTATTATTCTTATTTTCCTTTGCATTTTATTTAGTCTTACTAAGACACTGAATTTTATCACTTACTGCTTCATTATTCAGTGTTCAGTATATGCCACTCCACTCTTAAGATATTTTCCTCATTAGAAGGAATTTTTCATAGGAGATCTACAGAATATATTTTTTGCAGGTGAGTATGAGTGTGTGTAATAAAAATGACATTTTACAAATTATGAAGAATGGTAAAACCAGTTGTAACAGTAGACAAGGCTGATGAAAAAAACCTTGAGAATGTGAACAACGGATTGTAGACTCTGTAGTATACCACATGTATACAGATAGCCAAGGCTTTAAATCATTGTGCATGCAAAATGAGGTTGAAATATTCCATGCTAAGATCTTTGTTTCAGTTCTCAGCTATATACACAGTAGATGTTGTGAGAACAAAGACTGAATTTGGCACTTTATTGAGATGTAGAAGTTCAACAGCAGGAAATAATCTTCCTTGAAAGAACCCCCTATTTCCATCCTCTTTTTTTAATATAATCTTTAGTAGCTGATCACTTAAAACAGGTGCTGTAATTCATGATTGGACGTTAAATGTTTACGACGAATGGTGTCTGTGTTTAGAGACAACTTTATGGACCAGTGCTTGTAAGACACTTCCTCTCAGGAATCAAGTGGAAATAAGATCATATAACACTCTGTCAGATTATAGATTCAAGTATAGAATTCAGCTACTTGAATTATTCCATGCATTTCAATTATTCAGTTTGCTTTCATATATGTAATTATTCAGAAATGAAACTTGATTCCTAAAAATACGTTCTTTATATGAGCATGTTCAATAAAAGCAATATAAAAGGATGCCACATGGGTACAAACACACCCAAGTCTCGTGTGCTACCAGGGATGCCCAGGTTTCTGGGCTGTGATAGCTGTAGAGCAAGTGTCTGGGAGAAGTTGCCAGTCATTCAAAAGGGCATTCAGGTCTGGCCATGCTGGGAAGAATGTTAGGACAGAAACATGGTGCAATGGGAAGAAATGGTGCCTGAGCATGAAAAACCCTATTGCAGCTTTGGTTGACTGATTCAGGTTGTCAAACAGAAATGACCTGCTAATAACTCACATCCATGTAAGTCTGCTCCATGCACAGGTATATGTTCACCTTTACTGGTTTACTTATCATTCTCTTTACTGAGATATCCATATTTGTCTCCAAAAGAATTAGCATCTGTGTTTTGAGCTATGTGGAAATGAAGTTCCCCACATTGTAACAAGTGCACTCAGATTTAATGACATAGGTAGAAAGGTCCATCCACAAAGCTCGATGTTGTATGCAGCTGTCTCATGGTATGGTTGCATCCATGCGGTTGTGCAGCCATTCTCTTTTCTGCTCTGGTCTTTGGTCATGCCACCCTGCAAAAGAAGCCTGACCTCTTCTTGGAAGCTAAGCAATGTTGGGCGTACTTAGTACTGGAATGGGCAGATCATCAGGGAACACCAGCTACTGTAGGCTTACCCTGCTCCTGCAGAGGGGGTTGGACTTGGATGATCTTTCAAGATCCCATCCATCCTGTGCTCTGCTACTTGTGCAGTGGCAAAATGTTACCTGCTCTGAGGAGCCTCTACTCTAGAGACAAAACAAGCTATTTTCAAAGAAAATAAACATGAACTTTGGAAGACATTCTGCAGCATGTAGATTTTCTTCCGTTGCCTGTGAAGTGTCTATGTACCTGCAACGTACCCTGCAGAGATAGAATTGCAGGGAGATGCTTAGATAGCCAGATACATTTTGGGTACCAGACACAATCTCTGCTCTTTGTCATGCCACTCATAGTAAGGAACTCCTTTCTGCTGGTGGTGATTGTTCAGCAGCCACAGTGGACCTGTGGCACCTCCACTGGGCACAGCAGAGCTAACTTCAGCTTTCAGGGGTTAGGCAATTCTTACTTCCTCCTCCAGAATATGTAGGTGAGTGTTTTCTAAAAACTGGCATTCAAATGCTTTGCATGACATATAAATGTTAATGACAAACTGTTCTGAGAGCTACATACACTGGGCAAGAAACCCCCAATGCCAAATATCTAAAGTTTCTTTACTAGATTTTTTTAACAAAAGTTTGATGTTTAAGAGGATTCTTTAGTTTCAGTTCAGTCAAACTGCTAAATTCACTCATGTTCTACTTAGCACAGGAAATAACCAGGACGTCTATGAAAACCAATATTTCTCCAACACATAATATGACTAAAAGCAATGAACAAAAATGAGATATCACTCAAATATTTCAGAGGCAAACAGAACCTGAAAAAAAAAGAAAAGCAAAACACACTATAGAAGGTATTAAATATAGGAAACACTGCATCCTTCTGAATACATCTTGTCCAACCTGCTGTTATCAAACCAAAAACCTTTTTGAACATAACTGTTCATGAGGACATAGGATCCTTTTCAGGTTAGCACTGTGTTAAGCTGACATCTAGATTATTCTTCCCTTTTTCATCAAAAGCAGGTTTTACCAGTAGTAAGTTTGCTTAAGCGTCTGGAACTAGACCACACTAAGCCCTTAGTCTAGTAAGATCAGTATGCAGAGCTCTGGATAGAAGCCCACTGTTGAGCTATCTACTGCAAAGGAACTGAAGAATATGTTCGCAGAAGTCATTGTCGTCAAGCACAAACTTAGGATCTAGAAGGTAGAAAAGATGCCAGAACCATCCCCTTCACTTTTTAACTCTGTGCAAGTCTCTTGGAGCTGAAAGGTGTCATAGACCTCCTTCTCACTAAGGAAATCCTACACCTCTTTGAATAAAAAATGTGCAGTTCATCCTCTTCCAGTCTGAAGATGTGGACTTTGAGAAGACCTTTTAGACATCTTCCTGTAGATGACGGTGTTTGAATGACTATTAAAAGTTGTGGAGGTGAGATAATGTGCTTGGTTTACTTGCCTGAAAGGAACAGTGTACATTAGTGAACTGTTTGCTGAGGTGTGCTGCCTGTGGCCACTATGCTTTTGGCTAGCAATGGAGGATGCTGTGCTATGGCCAGGAGGTTTAAAGAACAAACAGGAACCTTTGTTTCCTTTCATTTAGGGAAAAGAAAACAAGGCAGGAAGAGAAATGCTGAGCAGCTGCCTGAAAGTTGCTTTGCTTCAGCTTCATTATGACATGATACCTGAATTGGTTTTTGATAAATTATTTAATACATTGGAAGAAATCACAGAGCTGTAGCTACAGTAAGCAGTTTTATTTATAATTTATGCTATTTGTTAACTAGAGTGGTGCAAATTCTAAGAAACAGATGCTTTGTCTCTGAAACAAAGCACTGAAATCTATCTAGTATCTAATAGTGGCGAATATAAGGCAAATACATTGTAGTCAAACTCTGCTTATCATGTATTTCATCGTAGGGAGGGCAAAGAAATCCTGACAGCATGACATACTGGCAGCATGGGAATCTATCTCATTTAACATCATGCTGTTGTCAGTCTGGAGAACAGCTACTCAGCTTGATGCTCTCTGCTGAATATTCAGGATCATTTGAAGTTGGTGAAAATGCAAGTTCTTTGTAGTATCTGCTTTCTACATCGTAGTGTTCTGCAACCTTTAAAACAGATGTCTGAAATGGTTTATTGTGCTTTTCCTCACATATTATGCAGCAGCAGTATGTGAAAAGCAGAAAGAATTACCTCAGCAGCATTGTGTAGGTCTTTGTCTTTAGTTTATGATCTCTGTGATCTGTTGTCTGTAAAACTTTTTACAGGAGTGGGAAGGGATGGTAGCCTAAGTAAAATTAAACACTGTGCTGCGGAATACTTTTAGGGCTGTCCTGTAAACAGATATACAAAGGACCCAAAATAGAAAATAAACATTTTCATCAAGTAATTTTGACCCAGAAAAGTATTTTACACTAGACCACAGAAGATGTTGGTTTTGGTGCTGGAAATAACAGCCCTATTCTCTCAAGGGACAGAGGAAGTGTTCACTCATTCTCTTACATTTTGAAGTTTCAATGGGGAAAGCTTAGCTATTTATATTTTGTTGTCTCCCAGTTCCTGCATCACTTTCTTCTTTTAAAGACTGGAAGTTAAAGTCAAATACCAATGTGGCTACAATCCAAAAAGCTCAAGATACTTCCTAGAAAAATGAACGACATATTGCATTGTTTTCTTCAGGCATCTGTACCATTGTATATAATCCATTCCTGTTTTCATGGCTAATGAATAATGCCAGCAGTAAGTCCTTATGTTGAAAAAAAAGCATACTATTTCCCTATATGAAAATGCTAATCAAATCTATCTGATTTACAGCTTGGTTAAATGATCAGAGCAGCACTGAAAACTTTACAAATATTATAACATGGGACTAATTAGTGTATAAACCAGGATGTGAAAGCTTGTACTTGAACTGAATGGCAGGATGTGATGGGAACTGGGTGTGAAGGACAAGATGCTCAAAAGTACAAAAAAGCTTACCTGAAAATCCCAGTAAAGGAGTCACACAGAGTTATCTGAAAGGCTTTGGACAACCTAAGTCCATGGACTCATTCCTTTGGTTTACCCTTTGCCATGAGTTTGTCATGGGGATTGATGCAGCTGTTTGGTTGTCTGCTGTCATCTGATGATCCTCACCTAGATACATCGTAAATGAAGAGATAGGAATGTGCACAATTTTCATAGCTTATCATTTTGCTTAAAAAGGGAATATATAAATTCAAGGTTTTACAGATTAAGAAGGGCTTTCTCTTAGGCACCCTGTACTTTGGGAGTGATATAAAATACAACAGTTCCATTGACAATAAGGATTTTATGAAGATGGCCTGTGCTCTGTGCCTTATGAGGATTTCAGTCCTCTGCCAGATGATATATTTCAGAAAGCAGTGCTGAGCTAAGTGACTTAGTGAGGTGCAAGTACAGATTCTGCATGGCTCAGCCATGCTGAGATGGTGGCATATTAGAAGGCATGGTAACAAATCTTCTGGAGTGTAAGGAACTTCCCTGGCGTAGCTGTCAGTACCTTCTCTTTTCTGAAATCCTATAGGAGCTGCACTCACATACTGTGGTAACTTCACCCAGATTAATTTATGATTGCCCACCACATTGTGGGGTCATCTGGATGGGAATACTCGTCCTTGCTTTGCATTTGTCCTTTTCTACTAAGTGCAGTAAAAGTTGTAAGTAGTGTTGTAACCTCACTAGCTTAAGGCTGCATTTGGCAGTTCCCTTGACACATACTCTTCTACCTGAAAACTAGGAAGCAAGGCAGACATGCATTTTGCTTGTGCATGTAAAATTTTCCCCACATGGACAACTCAGCTCTCTGGGGCAAATACAATAACTTCAAGACTTCTTGGAGGCATCTCGCCTACTGCACATGCAGTACAGCAAATGCATCTGTATGCATTAACTGTGTGAACATATACAAATTCTTTTGTCTAGGTTAGGCACTCTTACTTTCCAGACTCTCATGATCCCACATGTCCGTAGCTGTTATTGTCACTAAAGCTCCAGAGAGAGCAAAAGGACTCCTGTCCACGTGTTACTTCTTGAACAATGCTGGGTGAACTTTACACAGAGGACTTTTCTTGCCCATTCCCAAAGAGACCAGTGCCCATACTGAATCTAATTGAGATGGTCATCTGCACATTCATCTACTTTTTTTTTATAAATACCTCTGAAAACCTAGTCTCAATCTCTTTATGAGCTCTGATGAAATGACTGACTAACTATGTGAAGACTAAGGCAGAGTGGTTTCACTTGCAGTTCTGCCAATAATGAAAGCTGCATCCATTGCACAGAACCTCTAGAAGATCACATCATCATTATTTATTTAGGTGCTTTAACAGGGAATTTAGACATCAGGAGTTTAATGCTGTGGTCACAGTTTGTGTGCATATTGCAGAAATTGTGGGTAAAACATTTAATAGAAACTGGTTTTGCATCCCCTAGTTGTCTTAGAAATCATGTTTCATTAGAGTAGTGTAGAATGTTCACAATGAAACACCAGACCACACAAAAGTCACCTGGTGTGGAGTTTTGTTACAAACTAGTAACGCAAACCATATTTATCAAAATATTTGCTTAGCATTGTGGAACTCCTGAATGACCTGATCTCAATTTGAAGCATATATGCTGTGTGGCTTTGGATCAGAATCATGCAAAATTCATAGCTTTGCATGGTTTTGATGTGAGGTGTGAATAAAGACCAGATGAAGCACAGCAATTTCAGTTCAGTTTCAATTTGATCAGGATCCCATCCTCATACAGTGTTAATCGGTGTAGCTCCATTGAAGTCAGTATTTTGCTCTGTTGTGGAGCAAATTTACTTTAGCTAAGGAGCTGAATGAAATTTTCAGTTTGCTCAAACCTGAAAGGCAAACTCTAACTCAGTGGGTGTGAAACTATTTGGATCAAAATGAAAGAAAATGTTTGGACAAACGCTTGTGAAGTAAAACTAGTTCTGTATTTTGCAGATGTAAGGTCATAGCCTAGAAATATATATTTCTAATGATGTAACCATAAGTTAAAATCCATCATTACTTTTTTTTAACTAACAAATAAAATAACTTTTGCTAACTCTACCTTCTGATAATATGTTTAAAAATGAAAACGGGTATTTCTGCTCAATACCAAATCAAACCATTTTTGGAGATCACTAAGAACATTTATGCCCTTGAGTGCAAAGGAATGCCTGAGAAATCTGTATTTTGTTTGTAGACTTACACATTGTGTACATCAAGGCAGCAAAAGCATGCAGGTATGACATAAGATTGTGAAGATAATCCTAGAATAACCTTTTCCAGTAGTCCTTGAGAAAACTGAAAAGTGACATCCTTAACTCACATTTCAATTCTGCTTCCTTTGTTATTGTTTCCCTTCCAACAATTCCATTGATTCAGATTATAACTTTCCATTGACTTGCCCATTTCCCTAAAAATACTAAATAAAGAAAAAATAGGGAGCTAGTAATGCACTGGGCTGTATCTCTGAAATGCTGCTAGTGTTTTCCACAGAGCCAGAAAGGTGACATTTAGTGTCTATTATTAATGGTCAGTGTGACTTCACTGGCTGCATCCACACTCATGAGGCAATGCTTCTGACACTGTGATTTGACAACTGCACTGTTACTCTGCAGCTGCTGCCCCAGCATGCTTTTACACATGAACCTCTTAACACTGCCAGAAAATTTCTGGGCATGGTGCAGCAGTCGGCAGCAGGCACCACTTCTGAATTATTTGTTGCATGCATCCCCACGCTTGCAGGTGACAGAATTTGGTATTATGGTCATGGTCCAGGACATACCAGTTGTTTACAGCAGCCACATTTGTTCTTATGTGCTTCAACTACCAGTGCAGATGTAGAATTGTGTCTTGTTCTTTGCCTGCCAGTCACACGATGCATTTCACTTTTTCCTCTTCTTTTATAGAATAATGTAGTCACAGAATAGTAGGGGTTGGAAGGGACCTCTGGAGCTCATCTAGTCCAACCACCCTGCCAGAGCAAGCTTCTCCTACAGCAGATCATACAGGAACATGTCTGGGCAGGTTTTGAATGTCTCCAAAGATGGAGACTCCACAGCCTGGGATCCTGTTCCAGTGCTCTGTTACCCTCACTGTAAATGAATCTCCTGTATTCCAGTTTATGCCCCTTGCCCCTTGTCTTGTCACTGGACATCACTGAGAAAGCCTGGTCCCATCATCCTGACATTCACCCTTTAGATACTTACAAGCATTTATGAAGTCTCACTTCAGTCTCCTCCTCTCCAGTCTAAGCAGGCCCAGATCTCTCAGCCTCTACTGATAAGGAAGATGTTCGAGACTCCTGATCATCTTAGTGGCTCTGTGCTGAACTCTCTCCAATAGCTCCCTGTCCTTCTTGAACTGAGAAGGTCAAAACTGGACACAGCATTTCAGATGCAGCTGTACCAGGGCAGAGCAGAGAGGGAGGAGAGCATCCCTCAATCTACTGGTAGCAGTGTCCTTAGTGCACCCCAAGAGACCATTAGCACTCTTGGCCACAAGGGCACAATGATGGCTCATGGACAACCTGTGGTCCACCAGCACCCTCAGGTCCTTTGGCCCAGAACTGCTTTTAGGCAGGTCAGTCCAGTCCACAACCCATACTGATGCATGGGGTGTTCCTCTCCAGAGGTAGCACACAACACTTGCCCTTGTTCAACAGGTTTCTCTCCACCTAGCTCTCCAGGTCACACTGGATGGCAGCCCTCTACTGTGTTAGCTACTCCTCCCAGCTTTGTATCATCAGCTAACTTGCTGAAGGTACACTCTGCCCCTCATCCAGGTTGTTAATAACTGTATTGCATAGGAGTGGACCCAGTACTGACCCCAGATGAACACCACTAGACACGGGCATCTAGCTTGACTCTGCACCTTTCAGATTCTTATGTTTGGTTTAAGCTTGTTTTATTTATCCGACAACTTCTGATCAGCATGTGGCACAAGCTGTGCCAGTTCAAATGTGTTGTTGTGTGTGTTAGTAAGAAAAATTTTAGGGTGTACATCAATCTTTTGAAATCTTCCAAAAATCCCCACAAAATTCTTCAAAAAAAGACTTCTCTAAAGACTAGCATTGCCTTTCCTCCAGACTAATTCAGGATACTAAGTACAGATGGTTCTACATTGAACTATAAGAAACAAATGAATGTGGATTTCTAGTATGAAAACAAATATCTTATCAAATATGTTAATAACTAAGAAAGGGCGATGAGGAAATTTATTCTTGTCAGTGGTACAAGTGAAACATAGGATTAACACTGGTAAAACGTGCTGTAGCAGCTTTCTCCCTTTGCACCAAGTTAGCATTCTTTTTCCCTTTAGGTATAGAAGTATTTAAGATCTTATATCTTTATGTCATTAGCTTTTGCTTGTTAGTAAGAAATAAGATGAAGAGCATATACAGTACAAAAGCTTTATGGTAAATGTGGAAATAAGTAACAGAAACTTCCCACAAATCATGAAATCTGAACTGTCTTGGCTTTATAAATGACTTGTGGAAAGCTATTTGTTTTTTTAAATTAAACAACTGACAGCATTTACCAAAACTGTGTGGCAAATGATGCAGGGTGAGGGGTGGGCATTTCACTAGAATTACTTTCCATGAGTGTATTTCATTTGGTCACTTTCACTGGAAAAACAGAAGGCAGTTCTTTCCAGAGAACACTTCCACTGCAAAATTGAGAAAATCCTGCCACAAACACAGCCTGTGCAATGAAAAGTATCCTTTAAACTGAGTGCAGAGTTGAGATGATGATGAGTTAGGACAGCGGCTTGGTGTGGGATCATTTCCAGGTGTAGAACTGCTTGTATTTTGCCCCTATGTGAGAGCATATTAGAAAAGGATAACAAGCCTACCTTCTTTCCCTAATCCTGTTCATCCCTAGCAACACTTGCTATGTCATGATTATTAAGTGGGAAATAAGTCTGAATGTTGTAAGTTTGAGAAAAAAGTCTGCTCTAAGGTTGGGAAGTCTCAGACTCGTCTTCCCCAGAGTGAGTGGATGAGGGAATTATGGATCCTGTAGAGTGGAGTGGAATTAAAAAGGGAGCCTTAAAGAGTGAGAAGAGTTTTGTGAAGAATCCCCCAAGACATCCCACTAGAACAGAAACCACTGGAGAAGAAGGATGACCTAGTGGTCGATGAAAGGTCTGTCCTGAGAGCTGGGAGATCTACAGTAGCTCGAGGTAGTTCTTGAAAGGCTGCTACTTGCCTGTCTGCCTGTTTAGGGTGAGGTTTAAGCCCCAGACATGTCAAATTCTGTGTGCAACTGTGCTGTCTTTTGAGTTGGGATTTAGAGTTCTGACTCAATGCCAAGAGCCTGTATGCTCTGCACCTACTGAAATATTTTGGGCTATTGTTGTCAGGCATTGTACACTTATTGTTGGGGAATGTTCATACAGAGCTATTCTTACCAGCATTCCTTACAGAAATATCACAGTAATGTGAAAAAAATCACGGGCTGAAAAGTTAATTTCCTGACCAAATGGATGATGCCTGCAAAGTAAAATCAGTGTATTTGAAGAAATCAGCTATCTAAATCCATCTATTTCATTTTATTTTGTCAATAAGGAAGAATCTTGTGAATCTACACACTTCATAATTTGCACATAAAGTTGGCAGGTTTTCCCCATGTTTTGGCAATGATTTAATAGGAGAGAGCTGTAGCAAGGGCTCAGATTACTAGGATTATATTATATTACACTACAGAATACACTGCAGCATATTTACAAAAGAGCCTTATTAATTTGTGTTAATATGAACCCATCCCACTGTAAATTACTGCTATTTTCCTGGGGTTTTTGGTGGTTTTTCCTTTAATGCCACAACAAGGAGTGCATGTCAACACAGTACCCAGAGCAAGTAGCCAAATGATATGATGGTAGAATTGGGGAAGGGACCAAATGTAAGAAATCTTCCTTTTGTATCTGGATGAGGATAAAATTTTTCTCCATGCTATTTGATTAGTATTCAGGAGACCCTTGTTCTGCTCCTGAATCAGCAGTTTGTTTGCCATGTGAGTAAGTAATATGTAATCTTTCTTACTCACTTCTGCAACAGTCTGAAGTAATAATAACCCTTTGATGTCTTTGACAACCTTTGCTTTATGATCCTGTGTACGGTTTGTATGAGGTAACATTACTTGCTCACAAAATGCATCCAGTAATTGCCCACAAAGCAGTTTGGTTGGAATCACTGAAAATTGCAGTGACTTAAAATACCTTTACACAAGGTGCAACAGGCGTGAGAATTTGATTCTTGTATCTGAAGTCTGTATGGAAACCAAATCCAAGTAAAGTTGGTATAGAAAGCAGTTGTATTTACTTAAAACAGCGGTTCTGAAATCCGTAGTCAGTAGGGAAACATTTTTATTCAACTGGACAATGATTAAGAATAGGAAAGAACAGAACCTGACCGTCATTATACACCCTAATTGTAATTACGAGATGATATTTATTCCATCTAAAAATGAGTTTCTGGCTAGTTACGTGATTAAAAATTTGGCTTGGCATTATCTGAGCTTGTACAGCCAACCTGACCGTGTGTTTTATAGGATTTTAAATAGGATTACTATGAAGCACAGAGTAACTAATTAAAAGATGGCAGATTTCCAGATGACCTGGTGCTGCTGCTGCTGCTGCTTGTTGCTGTCCCCAGAGTGAGCAGAGCAATACAATCCTCCGCTCTGGGATGTACAGAATGTTCTGTGGTGTTTGAATCAGGGTCTCTGTGGAAACTTAGCAGGATCTTGCATCCTCTATGCTTTTCAGGCACTCTAGCTGGGGAAAATTGCCAAAAAGCCAAACCAAACATTTTTATGGGTTTCCTCAGGCCCTACATCCACATCTTGTTGAAAAATTAAAACACACAATCATGGGTGGGTCTGTTGAAGCAAGCAGGCACTATTATTCCAGGTTTCAAGGTTATTTTTCAGTCTATGGATCCAGTCAATTAAGAAATAGCACGTCTAAACTCTTCTGTGAAATTTCTCAGGAAAAACCCAGCCCAGGAACGATTTCTAAATACTGCTCGGCAACTGCAGCAAGAGAGCAGGGAAAGCAGGGATTGTGCTAGAAGCATGGGTATCACGAAAACTTAGCAGTTGAGTTTTTATTGATGAAACAGAGTTTTAGATGAGAAGGTACTGTAACAATCCCATTCCTCATTTCACTCCTAGTGTTTGAAATTGCAATGTACTTAGAACAAAGTCTTATCAGAATTTTTTTAGTTGCCATGGGTAGATAAAAATTTAAATCCTACAACTGCAGTGTCAGCTGTGGCAGCTTGCAGTTTGGCCACCTAAATATTTGCCCAAACCTTCAGATTAAGTTTTCAGTCCACACTTTGGTCTGTTACAGCTCCATGTTTGTTATCACTTAACCAGCTAGTTGCATCTTGGGCACACATCCTCAAACAACCTTTAAATCAGAGTTCTTGGCTGCCATGTATATGTGTCTTTAACAACTTCAGAGCAGTGCCAGACCGTAGGATTCCTCTCTGATGCAATTTTATTGTGTTTTTTTCTACATCATCATCTTAGAACTTTGACTGCATAGGAGATAGGAAGCTAGATTAGGATTTTAGCACTCCAAACTTTAGTCTTAAAACTTTCTAGATATGTATACCTAAGAGCAATTGAAGAGATTTTATTTCTTACCCTTCTAAGAGATGAAGCAGTAGTTGCCAGTTATGCTAAAATTTTTTTCTAGTACAAACTCTGCTGCAGCCAAAAAATACAAGACGTCTTCAGTCGGAGGTATTGCCAAATGCAAGCATTCAAAATAAAGCTGTAATGTGACTGGGTTGCATGGCACCATTTAATCTGAGGATAAATTTGCAGAATTTCCTGGCTGAAAGCCCTAAGATGCATAGTTCTCCTGCATGACACCAATCTCTGAAAGTGTTCCACGCTGGGATTTGAAGCCCTGTTATTCTGGGGGGGTGATTGAAGAGGAAGGGTCACTTATTTTCCTTTTTACCTAACTAAATACGTGTTGTATCTAAACCTTACACAGCTCTGCACTCTCTATGATGAAACTCTTCGCAATCTTCCTGCCTTACACTGTAATTTCCAAATGCTTACCTTTTTCTGACTTCTTGTGAGTTGTGGACATCCCTGAATGGTGAGTCTCACAACTGCAATTCACTTGCATGTATTACTTCAAGAAGAGGCTCACAATTCTTTAAGTAGGTATAAGAGACAGTGAGAGAGGAGAATGATTTGGTTTTTATTCTGTGTTGGTAGGGAGGGGAGATGGTCCAATCTTGTTCTAAAAGTCAATCTCCTTAAAATATTCTCTATACTGTGGTCTGAGCTCTCCCCATGTGAATGCTTTAGAGCAACTAACTAGAGGCTCCTGGAACTGTTAAAGTCTCATTTTGTTCCTTCAAAGTGGAAAAAGGAACCTGGCCCAAATTAAGCTAGAAGTGCTGTTTCCAAGGCATACCAAGCTTTATGGGACTTCAAGCACAGTATTTCAAATTCTTAATTCAGAAATATAGGGGAAAGCAATCACCATGATATTATGCTTCTTTTTCTAAACAATCCAGTATGTTTTATTTTTGTGTAAATGTGATGCAGCTGGTTCTAGTCCCTTATTTACAGTAAATATCCTTTTTGGTAAACTAAGGGCTTATTGAGGCAGTGAAATAATAATGTGTTAAAGGATTTAATCCACTTTTTGAATAGTTACCAAGCATGTATTTTTTTCTAATGAAGGAATGATGTTAGTATGGGCAAAATCTTAGCAGTGAGAAAGATCAGAAATAAGCCCATGTTTATATTTTCGATCTGCTGCTTATGAAAGGATTGTGGGTTTTGAAGGAATCCTGACTTTGCTTGACTTCAGTGAAGTAAGGTCTAAGGGCTCTTCTGTGATGATTTTCTTCAGGAGTTCAAATGAAAACATGGAACTTACAGCCAGAACCTATTGCTTACATTTCATGAATTAATTAGACACAGAAAAATGTTAAAATGTATGGCATGAGAATGACTTTCTTCCCTTCTTTAACAATGTTAAGAAAATGGATTTTTGTTTATGGTTTCTATCATTGAATCAATCTGTTTTAAACAAAATTGTATCCTGGTTGCTTTTTTTCTACATCTTTTTGGATTAAACAGTGCTCTCCAGTAGAGTTGATGGCTGCTGGAGTCTGTTTTCTTCAAAGAGATTTCCTGCATACATCTCACCATGCAGAATCAAGTGAATTTGGAAGAAAATGCTTCTAGAGCACTTTCCTGGGAGCTTGCTTAACTATAACCATATTCATTGAAATGATATGAAACTATCAGAGAAGTCAGTTTGTCAGAAGAGCTTCAGTATAAAACTAACATTTTCTCGCAAGGAATCTTAGGAACCTTTTAAGGAGCCCAAAAGTGTATAAAACAAGTAGTTGAACCATTAATTCAATGTGTTTTCATTTATACTGATATGACTCTTTAATATTGAGTTCAACTTTATTTCAGAGGAGTCAAGCACTATTTTAGACAGGCTAGGGACAGTTATGGTCCTCAGCTTTGAATACCTTACATGACAGTTTCTCCTGCCAGGTTAATATTACTGATACGTGATGGACTGCCTCCTGGGTCAGATGGCAAAATGGCTTTCTTAGCTGTGCAAAGCTGCAAATTTTCCTCATAAAAAATGGGCTTTATTTATTGTTTTGTTCCTGCCTCTAATTCATCTAAGACTTCACTGTCACAATGAAAAAGCTGCCTGTGCAATACAGCTTTACATCTCAGAGAGCTTGCTGGGCCTCTAGAACCAAGAACTGCATCTAGCTGGGCATTTATCCTTCCAGGTGAATTTATCAATCAGAAACACAGGAAGGGAAGACTTGGGTTATCTGTTTAAGTTCTTTAATAGAGCTCACATGTGTTTTTGCAGTTTCTTAAGTTTTTCTTCGGTTACATTTTTCACCTCTTTTTTCTGGGACATACCTTACATCAGGTAATTGCTGCAATGGCTAGATACCGTCTTTCAGTTTCCAGCCTCAAGTAATTTATGACCACTGCTTGAGGACTGCCCTGTCTCAGCCTATGTGACTACTCTGCTTTCCTGATATTTACTTGCCCACCCAAATCAATTTTACAAAGCAAAACTTTCTTAGTTTCCTCTCACATGATAGATTATTAATCTCTCTGGCTATCCTAGAATGCCATCTCTACATCTGTTCTAATGATGAATTCATTTTCCTTGAATATAAATTGTATGCTGTTTTGCAGATGAGGTCTCCCAAAGGTTGCACAGTTGGATACTAAGAATTTGCTGCTCCTCCTCTACTGTTACCCTAACAAAGCTTTGCTTTTGTAATGTCGTGCAGTCATCTGGTAGTTCTAGAGCAGACTCTGCTGAGTCTTTTCCAAATGAGAGTTTTAGGTCTTAGCCTTCCATGCATGTTTTGTTGTTTTCACTACTGAGAGTCAGTACACAGATATCCAGTTCCTTGTCCTCTTATATGTTGATGTGTGCCTCCGGACTCCATCAGTGGAGTCCTATATTCTAGAGCACGCATTAATCAAAATAGTCAACAAATTCAATCCCTCTCTGTACTACACTACCACCCACACTCACTATTACTCACACTACTCTCTCCATTTTTATGTGTTGGGCTCCACGCTAACATATGCTTGATTTAGAGACTGTACTCTATTACTGGGCATGGGAACAGAGTCAGGATTAGCATCTTTCTCCCTGGCAGATGTCTAGCAAATAATTAAAAAAATCCATTAGCAAACTTTCAATCTCCTTAAGCACGCTTAGTAGTGCATCAGTTTTCCTGTTTGCTGTAGTAGCAGAGGTGAGGTCAGCATTCATGCTGGCTTGTTTTTGGTTTTGGAATGGGGATTTCATTGGTTTGCCCATAAATAATTTGGGGTTTGTGTTTTGAAAACTGCTCATTTATTTAGAACACTAAGTGAGAAAACATTCAAAACACATCTTCTAATTAAAAATTTTGCTGAGACTTTCAACAATATACAGATGTTCCACATTTTGGTCATGTACCATCCCAGATTTTGATGGATAGCATAACACTCTGCTAAAATGCAAGACTGAGACTACTTGTCCTATCCTGTAAGAGGTGCCAAGTCCAAGGAGGTTGGTTGTTAACACTGTGAGTTCACAAGTTTCCATTTTTTTTAAAATGGGACTGTATCAATATTCTCACTGAATGGGAGTTTCATAGAAAACCTGCAGGATTTGGTGCATTGGCTCTGTCATACCCAGATGAGCCTGCTTTCTTTTACAGTTGTGTATGCCAGAGTGCACAAACAGAGATATGGCTACAGCTACAGGTCTCTTGCCCAGAACCACACCGGTTAAAAGTGTCAAATTGGGTCCAGCATCTGAAAACAAAATTCTTGTAAGATAATTTTTCACCTGTGGAATCCAGCACAGTGTCTATCACTCCTTTTATTAGTACCTCAGGCAGCTCAATCGGTTTAAGCAGTGCTACTCTTGGTTTCACTGACAAGTAATTGTAGTATTAGGGAGAGTTTCATGGTGGAATGCCACCTACAGCCAGGTTACAGCACCCATGCGCCAGTATGATCAACCCTTCAATCACATAAGTCAGCCAGTGCCTGCGCTCCCTAGCACAAATAGTATTGCCTGCTGTGGCAGTGAGTCTTCTGGACTATCTATGAGTATTTCTGCTCACAGTCTGAATGCACATTAGCGTTTGGATGGAGGCAGCTAGATCTGAGCTGGCTCCAGGGCCCATTAAACTTCATCATCTTGAAGTTCACTGGCATCAGTGTTATTGAAAAAAACCCAAACCACTCCACACTTAAAAAATGAAGCACACATTCCATGTGTACTAAGTATAACTTTCATCACTGCGAGTATTTCCATATTCAAAAAAATGTGAATTTATATTTGATATTTACTCTATGAATGAAAGTATTATACTGAGTTTCCATTTTGGTTGAGTAAGTGCTGTTTAATTTGTAACTTCTCAGGGGATTAATTAAAACACTGAAACAATAATGACAAAAGGAAGGATTTGTTTATCTAGATTGCTTTAAAAATAAACAGGATTCTAGGGCTAGTCACTAGTTTGAGCTGGTACTAGAGCACATAGAAACCTTTTTCTGGTTGGGTGGGTCGTATTAAACTCCATATGCCTGAGAAGCTGTAGCTAAGATGAGCAGACAAAGTTTAGGAATTAAATAACATTCATTTTTTACAATAGCTGTGCCTTACATACACAGGATTTGGAGTTCTTCAAAGATATTCTGCCCTTTGCACAACGATTTAGGTATTTAAAAACATGATAAGGACATGTTTCTGTCCACAGAATTTATGGTTCTGCATACAAATTTGGTTTATGTTGGAAGTCTGAATTCTTAGAGGAGATTTTTTGGGTGTGATTTCCACAGATGTCATTGAAAAGCATTTAGGAAGAATTCATTTATATTGTTCAGAATAATTAAACACAACAATGTTCTTACTCCTGTCTTCACACTCTACCCCACCTGGCAAACTGGGTTCACTTCTTGTTACCTTCCTGTTAACCTTTTCCCTTGAAAACTGATTATTAATCCTGACTCTCTGTTTTTGGTTTCTTGGCCTGTCTCTACTTCAGAGCAGTATTTTACCTCTCACCTCAATGTAGTTGCTGCAAGTTTTTCTATGCAACAAAGCAAATGCTACTTTAGAAAAAAGTGGTTATGAAAGACTGTTAAAGGGACCCTATCAAGCACTTTATTTTTTTTCTTTTAAATCTTTTGAAAGAAAGGAATAATATAAAAACATATTTGCAATATAAATTATAAAAATAATAGCATAATGAAAATATTATTATTGCTCTGCTGCATTGGAAACATAACTATAATAGCTCTGAAGTAGTACATGAAAGCCTGAAGGTGAAACAGAAAATAAGCCTGACTAACTCTGGGAGCCCAGCCAACCACTGATTGCAAGGAGTTAAGATCTAAGAGGGAATTAGGTGCTGAGTGGACATACTAAACATAGTGATTAGAAAGGAAAGAATTAATAAATACAGAACATTCATAAAATGAGCCTTCAAGGTGATGGATAGGGCAAAAAGGAAAGTTCTGGGGCCAGCAGAATTCCTAGTCCACATAAGTGAAAAGATATCACTTGGGAAAAGGCTACGGATTCTAAAGCATCCTAAAGACTTGCAGTATATATAATACTCCTATTTATAAATGAGGAGGATGAAATGTTGTTTAACATCTGACCAAAGATAAAGCATTGTTGTATGACAGCTGACATTCTTGGATGTAAAAAAGAAATCTGAATTGGATTGCCTGTGACAGAGAAACTTGGAACAACAAGAAAGTCAAAGTTTTGGAACAACAGTCAATCTAGAGATAGAAAGTATCATCAGTCAACATGAAGTGGCATAAAGAAGGCAAAAAGAAAAGTGAGAGGGAGCCATTTTATGTTCAGACTCCCAACAGGTAGAAGTACACTGACAAGATGAAGGAAAATGAGAGAAAACAGAGACTGCTGAAGCTGTCACCCCATGTATTGACAGTGAGCCAAATCCCAAAGGTGACTCATTATGAAGATGTAAACAATCCTCGTCGGTGACTCAGTGGTGAGGAAGCTTGGCTAAGACATCTGTAGTCCATATAAAGAAAACAGGATGATGAGATTTCTCTGGAGTATGGTAAGATAAACTATGGGACAATAATATTGCACGTGCCTATGATAGTCTGTAGAAAGTTGGGACATTCTTACCCTTTATAGCTCATGGAGGAATGTACATATCTGCAACAAAGGAAGCATTGATTGGCATTTGCCTGGGGATTCTGAGAGAAGCACTGGAAATGGATATAGTGTGAATCTGTGGAGGAAGGAAGAGGGTGGTTGACAAATATTATTTTGTAGGGAATGAGTACTGTAAGGCAGAGACTATTACACAGTTTGGTCAATTAATTTGTTGTGGCTTAGAAACCACTATCTGAGTAGAAGGTCTACCTCCTGTCCAATTCAGAAACTGACAGAAAAGCAGAATAGGGAAAGTTATTCTTCGTAGGGGATGGGGAGGTTTTTTAATAAAGGTGAAAATTGTGCATCTGTATACTGCTTGAAGAAGCATACTGGATAAGAAGCAAATGTTAACGCTGACAGAAATTAGTTTGGGGTCTATAATAATAACTCTGCAATCAGAATAACTGGAAAGCATTGTTTTGGTCTGCAACAAAAGAGAATGTAGTAGGTGAATATTGTGGAAAAAAAGTGCTCTCAAATAAATGTTTGAAAGTGAAACCCTTCAGTTTGCACAGCAGTCATGAACAACTAGGAATTGGTGACAGCAGGAAAAGCTGTAGATTGGATCTCATTACTGTTTGTAGATCCAGGCTTAAAGCATTGTATAACTTATAGGAGAACACTGTTGACTAAGACTTAAGCATCTCCATGTAAAGTACCAAAAACATCTAAGATGTTCTGTATTAGACAAAAATGCATTGCATTCTGCAGTGGGATACCATTTACTGAGTACTTTGAGAATTTTCAGGTGGTATTCTTTTGCTCTGTCTTGTATTCCTTGTTTTCTTTCCCCAGCCATCTATCTTACAGAGAAATACTGCTTCACCTTCCGCTATGCTTGATTTTTCAAACCGTTCCTCACTGTTGGTATTCTATCAGAAACACTACTGAATGCTGTATCACAGATATGTCATTTCTGCAGGAGTGCAGATTGTCTGTTGTGTCTGAATTTTGTGGCCACAGAGGGAAGTGTGTGTGTGGCTCATTCCCACACCTGTTTCCTCCCTATGTTTCAGTGACCAGAAGGTTCTCCTGGGTCAACAGTGCGGGTCAAAAGATTTTGCTGTAAACCACTTCTTTCTATGCCTTGGACACATGAGAGAAATAGAGAGAAAAGATTGCTAGGAAGTTGTTACTGAAGGCAAACAGAATGACAAGAGGTATTTCTGTGCTAGGAAAAGAGCTAGCTTTCAGCAATCCTCTTGTCATGCTGTATTTTTTTGTTTATTCATTAAAATTGGAATATTTTACAGTTTCTAGGTAAAAAGTTGAAGTTACATACAATGCCGAGAATTCCTCTCCAGAGATGGGGTAATAATACCTTCTTGGCTACTGCAATGAAACCTGAACTTTAGTTTTGGAGTTGCATTTTGCAGTCTCAAATCCTGTTTGATATTGGGTAAATGTATCAATTTGTCAAGTAGCCACTGGATTTTGGCAGCACTGTCTTAGGAATTGCTCTTAAATCTAATGCAGGGAGAGTAAGTTCTTCCTAACCATGAGTAAGTGTACCACGCTTTTGTCCTAATTTAAGTGGTAGCTGTTTACTTGAATCCTTCCAGCTGCTGACAAAGACCTGACTGAGCTGGCTAAGCCAGGCAAAGAAGCAAAGAACTTAAATTCTCAAGAGCTTGAATCATGGAACGTAACTTTAAATGAAAACATTGACTGGGGGTTTTGAAGGAAATAGAGAGATTTGACCACTGTTGCTTAACAAATCCACTGTTGTCTCTTCTATTTCTGCTTTTATAGAAAATTACAATTTCTAACTTAGTTAAAATAAGGCCTTCATAAAAGTCTGCTTTTAGAATTGGCATGCAGTCTGCAGAATATTGATCAAATTCTACCTTGACTCAGATATGGATTTCAAAGGTGGGTGTTTTTGTTGTTAGTTTAGCATTTGGGACTAAATTAATTGGATTGGTTTGGCACAGCCTTAATTCTCAGATCCTGAGAACACAATTGATTGGATTATTAGGTTACAGCCCTAAGTTCTGACAGTATCTGTCATGGTCTATTGACTAGAAAGCAATGTCTGAAATGCTGCTGTATGCTGCATGAAACAAAAAAGCAAAGTATTCTGGTATCTGAGGAAGGCTTTCTTCTCATGTTCATCCTGCTGGCAATCGGTGCTGTACCTCTTTCAAAACAGAACAAAGGAACGAATGCCCTTCAGTCCATTAATCTGAAGAGCTAACACTCAGGTAGGTAAACTAGGATCTGTAGAATTTTGACTCAAATCAGCTGATAACTGAAAAGAGGTATGGTAGGAGATGCAGGAATTGCACTGAAAGAGAAAAAGGGGGCTTATAAAACATTGTAAGAAACTGTCTTAATTCTAGGAGATGTACCCTTGGTGGTTTGAATGGGTCCCAAATACTATTTCAGTTGCTTTGTTATTCATGGTAGGCGAAGAGTTCATCTGTTGAACAGATCCACACTTTTCAGTCTTATAATTACGAACAATTGTTTTTGAAAAGCCAGGTTAAGGATCTCCAGTGATTCCCAGTGACTTTTCATTACACTTAGACAGGGTCCCTGGCTGCATTTTTAAAAAATGAGAGTAACTATCCAAGTTAATTAAGCACTCCTGAAAACCTTACATCAACTGCACATCTGCCCACTGCTGAAGCAAGAGATATTCTATTCTCATCTACCGTAGCAGGATAATAGATACACTGGACCTGGTGTTTTAGATGAGTCACCATGACAGTTCCTCAGGAGACCCTGGCCATGAACAATCCTCAGTAAGCAAAATTAGGTAGCAGTGAGGGAGGACCTTGTAACCCAGTATGTTGCTATGTTTCAGACAACCTAGTCTGTTTCTATGCTTCAGGCACATACTCCCTGTTAATACCCTGAGCCAGCTACATATTTCACAGTTAGCATCACAGAGGAAGCGTGGTTACTAATCGGATGTTACTCTCTCTGTCCCTCTTGGATACTTAGAAAGGAAAGGAAACTTTATATTGTTAAACCCCCAGAATGCAATTTCTGCTCTTGGCAGAAATTTAGTGACAGTAGACTCTAGTCGAGTGACAGTAGACTCTAATATGAAATTATAAACAAATTATAATAAATGAACCATTTTGTGGTTTCAGCTATGGTCCCTTTAGTATTGTAAGGCATCACCTCCTATGCAAATTGAGTTAACCCATAATTTGTTTTTAGGACCAGATCTGTAAACACTATGTTTTAATTTGCACTAACTCCTTCCAGTTTTCAATACTGTATCAGAGATTTACTAGTTTAGAGGCCTTTGGATATCTTTAACTTCTTTGTGACAAGGAAACTTACTATTCTGAGACCAGTTCTAGATCATGCAAGCTGTTTCAGCTATACCTGATGATTCATTTTGCATTGCTTGTATCTGTTTACATTTGCAAGGACATATTTTAAAACACAAAATTAATCTTCATTCCTTTTTTCCTGCCCCTGAATGTTTGATTTCTCAACCTCACCTTATTGCAAATTTGTGTATTCCTTTGTATCTTCAATGATAAATTCCTTATGAGATAACATGGAAATGTAGACTTCAAAAAAAATCCACTTTTGTGGGTCATAAGGGATTTTGTCCATTTTACTTTGTGGTGGGCATTTGGGTTGTGGGGTTTTTTTAACAGCAATTTCTTCAGTTGCTGTTTCTGCCACATATTGGACTTCACGTCTCTGGGCTGACACCTGTTATTTTCACAATAGCCACTTTTTATGTTCTTTGAAGTTGTGACAGGTGTTGCAAAACACAGGGCTTTTCTTATATCGTGTTGGCTTAGTTCTTATTAAAACCAGAAAATATCTTTTTTCAATTACATGTTCTGCCTTAAAAAACCTCCTCTTCCCCTGGTACAAAGGAAATGGATATTTGTTGCAGGGTTCTTATGTTAAAATCAAGAAGACAGGTCTAATACAGACACACAAGTAATGTCCCTTCCCGTTCCTGTGGTTTATTCTGTACCTGGGTAGTTATCACGCTGGAACATGAGAAAGGAGTCATTGTGTCTTTGTTTAGAATGATAGTGGACAACAGCCTTTGGATTAGTAAATATTTTCAGTTTCTTTTGCACTGTAAAGTTCCTTGAGATCTGTCCCAGTTCTTGCAAACTCTCCTTGGTTAATTCATTGAGCTTCGAGGTTCAGTTCAGAAATCTTTCAGTGATCTTTTCCTTTAGCTTATCTCACTTTCTTCCAAAGTCAAATCAGAAAGCAAAAGGAGATAAAGTAATTTTGGCCCTGTTTCTGCTTGGTTCTGATAAACAGAGACAGATTTTCTTTTGTAAAATTACCGTGTTTTGTGCTATATATTTGATAGAAATAACAGAATGCTGGGTAGTGAAGAGGAGTGGTGTCTGTCGTATGGAAGACAATAAGGAAAGGTTTTTCTGGTAGATCTGAAGCACTAGAAACCTAGAGGCTGACATCCTTGGCTATAAATCTGTAGGCAGATCCTTAGGGACTGAAAGACATATGACTGTTTCCTTTGTGATTTCCTCATAGTTCTGCCCTTAAGAGCGCTCCCTGGGTGCATTCCCTGGTGCATTTCCCTTGCTTGTAAGTTTTTGAAAAATCATGCTAGATCATGTTGCTATAACATTTGAACCTTGCTCCACTTGGGAATCAATTTCTTGCTCCAAACACCAGTTGACAGACATTGGTCTTCCTGTTGACTTTGCAGTATTATGAATTACTCAGTTTTCTATGATAGGCTTTTAGAGCAATTCCAGAGTAATCTGTAGAACAATTGCTTGCCTTGCAACTGCAATTTATATGAACAGTAAAGTTCCACTTCAGCAAAGTACTTGAGCATATGCTCTGATTTAAGATTTAGCTTTATTCTACATGTTCAGAAAATGCTAAAATACATGTTTTAGGTGCTTTACTGAGCCAGAGACATTGGTGAGTGTTTGAACGGACGCATTCCCAACATTTAAATAAAAAAGCAGTGTAGCTTGTTTTCGTACTACAAAAGCTGTCAGTAAAGCTGTTAGGTGCTCGCTGCTTTATTTACCTCTTCCATTCCATTTTATGGTGTATTATAAATGAGGAAGGATACAGGATTTAATAGAAATGCTAACATCTTGAACTAATTGATTTTACAGTGAGGTAACTGCATATCTTTAAAAACAAACTCATTCAGTATTTTTCAAACTGAATAGTTCTGGTAAGTTTTTGAAGCTGTTTGCATAGTTACATACTTTTAAAGGAGTTTGAAAGAATTTTAGAACAGTAATTTTAAAAATGAATTATACTTTCTTCTATTTGATTTCTAAGCATCATTCTGCATACGAAACAAGTTTAACTGAAAGCACACTTCTTGAACTAGTTGGCAGATTCTTAGCTAGCGTGTTCAAAGGCTGACTGTGCTCAAAGCTAATACACCTGAGCTTACCTCACAGCTGGATGTGCCTGGATAGCCTTTGCCTTGGAGCTGGATCCTGGCCAGCTGGGACCAGAGACACAGAGAAATCAAAGAAAGTGCCTGCACCTGTCTGCACAGGCATATCTGTATTTCACTGGGTATAATTCACCTCTTAGGGCTGGAAAAGAGACTGCACGTTTTTCAAAGCCCACTGGAACCTTACTTCGAGGACTTAAGTGATAGAGAGATCTCCTGATACTCATATATACAGCGATAAATTGTACTCGTTTATGAATGCATATACTATACCTGCATGTTGTTCTGAGGTGCTATCCGTTAGGTACCACGTTTCTCTGATAGCTAAAATGATTACAGTATTAATCAACTTAGAAAAAACGTACGTGCTAGTTAAACAGATGTACTTTTCATCAATAGTGCCTGCTGTGTTTTCAGTCCACTGAAATACAAGGTGTTTTCTGCACCAGGTGTTGTAGAGCAATCACACATGAGGCTGGTCTAAACATATATACAAGATGCAATCTCATTGTGACAATAAATGTCTAAACTTCCATAGGGTTGTCTGATGTGTTTTCTAAAAGGAAACATCTCCAGTGGTGCGTTAGCAGCTTTGGGGATCTTGCAGTTGGGAAAGCTAGGAAAATCACATTGGCCTTTAACTTTTAAAAGAAAAGCCATTAAGGTAAAATTGTGTTTAGGGGTTTTCTTCATTTGTTTGTTCTGTTTTATATAGTTTAACGCCTGTGTTGCTGTAGCTCTTTGATTTTAGCATTGGGAAACTGTCTTATACTTAAAGCCTCATCTGAGTAAGACAGAGTTTTATGATGTAAAAACAGAAATGGGTTCTCATGTTTTTACTAGTGTACAAACATTGTGCTCTCGGTTGGTAGCATGTAGGCAGACAAATATTTCTTTGTAATTGGATTTGTGTGGGTTTGGGTCCTGAAGTATCTTTAGAAAAATCAGTACTTGAGAATCGTGAAGGAGATGCTGTTTGTAAAGGTGACTTTGAACTTAATCCTGTGAAGTGCTGAACTTTTGTAACTCCTATTAAAATAAAAAGGATTTGTTAATGATTTCTTGTGTTAGGCTTCACACAATGTGTCATCCTTCGCATTGGGCTAAGGTTTTAATCAGGTATCATTTGGAAATGTAGTTTCTCAAGACTCTGAATTTCTCCTGCACTACACACTGTCAGTTTGCAGTTTGGCCAGAGTACTCAGCTCATGGAGTTATTTCACCTGTGCCTGGAGTCACTCCTACATATCCAGAGATATGTAGACAGGGTGGGTGTGAAGGGATGGGGAAGTATTTTCAAGCTGTTCTAATTTTCTAATACAATACCCTTGAAAAAAACCCACAGAGGGTGACATCATAAATTTGGAATTCCAAGGTCACAAACAGGAATTCAGACAACAAATGGGAGAGTTTAGGAATGTACATTGTAAAAATAAACCCATGTAATTGAAAAAGAAGAAATAGTCGTATTGCATGATTGTATTCTGAAGATATGTTTTTATATTTAATGCATCCCTTTCCCTAAAAGAACTGCTTGATCAATTTTATGGTTTATTTTGTTAAATTCAATAATATGAATGCCAGTATTAAGAGATTTTATATTTGGCTATTATTTTCTTGGAAATCTAGGATTGTTTTCGTACTCTTGATATTTATCACTCCACAGGAATGCTTAATTCAGTTTTGAAGTTTCATATGATGCAGTAGAATTTTCTGCATCTCTGTAGGTAGCAGCCAGGGACATATATATCCCAGTGATAAAACTTTATTGAACTACGTAACAGGAAGCTTTTGAGATGAAATTTTGAAACTTTTCTGGAAGGGATATTAGTACTTCTTTTTTTGCCTCTCCCCCTTTGTACCTGGGAGTTTGGCATCAGGATGACCTAAGCAAGAACTGGAACTGCTGTGTCTTTAATGAGAATTTTCAACTTTATTTTTTGTATTAGATTGCCAGGCTAAAATCATAAAAATCGATTGTACCATATAAACTATGTACTGTTGTTAAAAAGTGGACTTTTGCTTTGTAGGCTACCGTACCTATTTGTTCCTGTTTCCTTAATATTGTTTTCTCCAGATGTTGGAAGTTAAAACACCCTTGTTATTTTTTCCAGTGTCACTCTTTGTTACTTTCCATAGGCAACGTTCACCAAAGCCAGGCAGTGGAGGAAGTAACAGATGTGTTAGCCTCAAATTATGGGCATAAAAATAACGTTAATAAAATAGGTATTAAGTGACAGCACGTTACAAAAATCCAGGTCTAATTTACTCTAGGCTGGAAAGCAATAATTTAACGGGACCTTAGACATGCATCCACAGGTTACAGATAGTTTGTAGCAGAGCGACAGTAGCTTCGATGATGACAATCCCAGCTTGCTGTCTGCAGTGCATTCCAGGAGAGGCTGTCAGGGTGTGTTTGCAGTAGACACATTTCTGCCTGTAACACTATTGTTTGCTCATAATTAATATTCCATTATAGATCTGCTAATCCAGCCAGAGAAATCCTCCCACATTCTTAATAATAATAGTAGTAACAACACGACTAGTAAAAAAAAATCAGCCACATTCTGACTTTGAATGCAGACAAAATTGTCACCCTTGGTTTACTCTCCTTTTACCAGGCCTTTGGTTCCTGCTGTTCACAGAAGGCTGCAGATGGCTGCCTCAGCAGGAAGCCCTTCCCCCTTCCTTAATGGAACTCGTGGGAATGCGGGGATCCTGGAACCGAAGCCCTCCTTCCCTTCCAAACCTCCTCTCCAAACCCCTACTGAGTAAAAGGAAAAAAATCCCCACATCCCTGGAAACATTTTTGCCAGCCTGTTTTTCAGTAAAAACTTAAATTAACCACTTCACTCCTGATTATAATAAAGATTTGTTATTGAAACAGCTTCTCTTTAATGTACTGAATCATTTCCACCCGCTTATTGAAGTCGTCCATTTGGGTTGAATTATAGTGTCCCACTCCCATTATGTAATAATTTCAAATAAATGAAAACAGGCTTGAATTCTCCAACAATTAGCAAAGTTTAGGATGTTTCCCCTCCCCCCACTCCTTCCCAGACACCCCTAAAAAAATGAGATAAAAACCCCTCCAAATTTTGGTCGAATCACAGCCTAAGATTTTGTCTCTTGTTAAAATCTTCTCTCAGATTTGCTCAAAAACATCATATGGGTTAAGTTATGCCTTTCCTTCATATTTATTTTCAAGTGCAAAATAAAAACAGCTTAAGCACTGTGATTTGATATTAGGAATGAAAGAGTTAAATGCACAAACAAAGCATTCCATTTATAATTTTCATTAGGAGTTCCACACTGAGCATTAGAGTGAGGTGTGTCTTTATGAAGAGGGTGTTTATACTGGATTTGATGCAGTGAAGATATTCTGCTCACATATGCTGTTCTTCCTCGACCCAGCAGCATAAAACAGAATGAGTTCAGTGGGATTTTCTGAAGTAGAAAATGTAGTATAAATGCCTAATCTTATAGACTAGTGTCAAGCACAGAGGAATTAGTCTCTTGCAAAACATCCACAGAAGAAAACGGGGCCAAATCTGTCACTGTTAGTTTCAGCAATAATCTGAAGGCCTCCCACATGCCCTGAATTTTCTCTTCACATTGAAAGTTGCATTCATTCAGCGAGGCAGTAGCATGGATTCTGTGATCAAATTGGAACACGTTCCTCATTTAAAAAAAACCAAGTTAAACAATTGCCCACTAATTCCAGTGCTGCTCGGATCAGGCCTGAGGAAAATTTGGAAACATCACAATGCAGAAAGAGAAACAATTGAAAATTTAGATGCAGTCATTTGCTATAAAGACGATGGCTCGTGTCTGTTGGGAAGGCTTAATGACCACGTGCACAGTAACTGTGTGGTGTAAATAAGCAATATCTGGGCTATAAGAAGTATCCTTGGGTTAGAATGGTGATCAGACCAACTTCAAAATGTCTGACAAACCTGTCAATAAAACAAGGCCGAGCTCAAGAGCTCAGCCAATTGGGAAGATGCTGGGCAAATGGGGAAGGGTGGGGAAGGATTGTTCTGCATGTGACTTAGGAAGATTTGGCTTCAGTTCCACCGTCAGTGTGATATCGAAAGTTTTTGGTTCCCTGCTGCCCATAGAAAAGCAAAGCCCCTTGAACCAGGATGTTATAAATACTCACAAGTAAGAAAATAGAAAGCATGCTAAAAAGAATTCTAAAATAGTAAGGACCAGATGATGTACCCCGAAGGCCAGTGTGGATTAAAGCAATGGTTTCATTAGTGTTGCAGTAAGAATGGTTCAGGGAGGACTGTAGAGTGGAAAAATAAATATACATCTGCACTTAAACACTAGCCTAAAAAGAGGAACATATGGTAACCTCTGGGTGCCAGCTTTTTTTAATGAAGGTTGCAAAGCCTGTTACATTTGATATAAAGTCTGAATGAAGACATATAAATATTACACAGCTTCTTAGAACCGATGGTATCACACTCCAGGGCTGTTACTTTGGGTTCATTTGCTGCCAACAGGGTCATGATTCAAAATACCATCAAAGGCTGAAAGTTTCTAAAACTGCATCTGTGTATGTAATTGTGAAGGGACCTTTAGAAGTACATATTGGGAATGAGAGTGCATAATGGGTGGAATGGGCAGCTCTGGAAAGCGGTTGATACCACTGGAGTCAGCTGTGGGAAAGGCTTCCTGCAACACAAATGAATGCTGCTTGGTAAGAGCTATCAGGGCATCACCAGTAGGAAGAAAAGACTGAATAGAGAATCACTAAAAATAGAAGGATCGAAAAGGCACACAGTAGTTTATGGGGTTTTTTGCCAAATATGTATGCCCCAGAATAAGAAATGAGTGGCAAGTGATGTCATGCTGTATTCTTGTCAAATGGTCAGCAATTGGGCTTTGTGGTGTTTGCAGACAGATTTATTGCCCAAGATGAGGGAAAGTTCTACAAAATCCATTCCATAAAAAATGTTTTTGAGTATGATCTCATTTATTATGACTTTTACTACACAGCAAGTTGACAAGTGTTCATAGTAGAGATACTGGAAAGGTGAAATGTGGCTGAATGTTGCTTAAATATAATAGATAAAACATGAATTGCATTTCAGGAAAGAAAAGTAGTTACCCTGGAAATACTTTAAATGTTTGTATGTGTAATGGTTCTCCAGGACCCAGCGCACTAATGATGGGCCATTGAGCTGAGCTGAAAAGGAAATCCATTCCCGTACA
Organism: Upupa epops; assembly: GCA_013397515.1. Lineage (NCBI taxonomy): Eukaryota > Metazoa > Chordata > Aves > Bucerotiformes > Upupidae > Upupa > Upupa epops. The sequence goes on from VZRI01004503.1 coordinate 138,250, forward strand.
CTGCCCCTATCCAAGTCCATTAAGAAATAATGGTTGTAAGATGAAAGTCTTGTTAGGGTTTCAGTGAAAATGTTTGGCACACCAGGATGAAAAGTCAACAATCTGCTTTTAACGAGAGACACTGGAAAAACTTTGGTTAACATACCACTGAAAATATTAATTCTCCTTAATGGCAGGATGCAACACAGCTTTTTATAGGTTTTGATCCGTGTCATAAATTTGGCCATGACAAAGGGATACTCCAGCTTTAGCTCACTGGCAGGAACATTAGCTGTTTCCCAACACTAAAAGGTTAGTCCTTTGGATTCTCTGTTATGCACAAAGGGCCAAATACTTTGCGTGGAAATAAAATCACATAGGCCAAAGAGTGAGAGGAAAAAAGAAGCATAGTCAGGGTGTATGCTGCAGCAGATTTAATTCAGCATATCTTTTTTGCATCTCTAGCCTCACTGAGGTGTCTAAATAGAAACACTAATTTAGAGATGAAACGTAGAGGGATAGTGACAGTACAAATGTAGATGTTCTAGTCATTTCTTCTTGGTTTCAGGTCAATACTCTTGAGCAATGTCTATCTCTGTGTGTTTCTTCTCTGTGTAATTGTATATTATCATGTAGTAAAGGGGAGGAAATTGTTTCTTTTATCAATTCAGTGCAATGAAGTTTGGAATCCATTCTGAATCAGAATATCTTCTGTGGAACAGTGCTCCATTTTTCGGCTTATGAATGTCTATTTGCCTCTTTAGTAAAGTGAGTAGAAAACGTGGGTAATTTATTACTTCAATAGCAAGACACCTACTAGCTAATACCACCTTTGGGTCTGGTACAGTACGATCTATTTCCTTTACAATAAAGAGAAGTGAGCAATAGAAAAAGAACTCTACTTCAGCCAGTGTGCAAGTACAGCATTGCTCTATAGACAATACGGTTCAAACACAGGCACTTGAAAGTTTGGCAAACTGCTACTTGATTTATTCATAGACTCAAATTCACCTCCAATGGCTTTGTCCATGACAGAAATAAGTCACCTTCATGTAGACTATTGTCTTAAACATCTCAAAATGCTTTACAGAAGTAGCCTGTCCTGAGACATATTTTGTAGATAAGAAGCTGAGACAATCCAACCAAGTTGTTTGGCAGGCAAGTGTCTAGAATTAAACTGGAGAGTCCCCAGACCCCAGCACAGTGCTGTAGTAATTCCTCTCCTCAGGTTTAAGTCTCCACTGAACTGCCCTTTCTGGTATTCTTCTTAAATTGTCTTTTTGGATTCTTATCATCCATATAATCTCATATTATTCGATTATTTCTAATTAATATACTAAATTATGACTGTCATTGATATGAGTCTACTCTGCAGTCTGCTGAGAAGCAAAATATGTTCTTCAGAAGCAACAATTAGACAGTGACTTTGTAGCAGTCAGTGAATTCTGTCCACCCCAGGTCTCTCCAGAAGGAGCATTTTTTGAGATGCCTCTGTTTCTAGCTGTCAGTGGAAACCACAGAGACAATCCATGGAAAAGATCATACAGTCCTGGAATTTGAAAATCTGTGGGCAGCTGCCATGACATCAAAGGGCATGAATGTTAGTGCCATTGATTTGTCCATTCTTTCTGTTTGTTTCTAATTCTGACCTGGGGCTGCGAAGAACCATCTAAGTGAAGAAACTGTCATCTCCATGCATTGGAACTGCTGGGAGTAAGGCACGCTATTGTTTCCTGTTTGGTCCTGGAATCTAATCTTGATTCTACATACTGGTTTATGAAAAAAACGAATTAATCATATTATTCTGGGAGACTTCTTTGTGATTTTATCCTTAGGTTCAAAGTACTTTCTTGTTTCTTAAAGTAGCAGTGGTTCTTAAAGATTAAAAAAATAAAACCCTGTACCTGTGTGATAAATAAGATCTCCTGGTACTGAGCTTAGGTGTTACTGTGATAGTTCCTCTTCATGTTTGAACTAAGACACATTTTCTGCTCATGTTCATTTTTCCCCCATTCTTTTCCTTATGAACCAGCACAATGTTGAGAACTGTAGTGTGGAAGAAGAACCCAAGATTCCTCGATGAAATGAAATTTGATATTGTTATCATAATCTCTATGAGATACTGGGGTTTCCTTTTTTCTTTCAAAATTTGCCTTTTGATTCAAATTTGATCTTGTAAACTGCAGTTTTGGTGTTGCTAGTACTCTTCAAATTTTTCTCAGTGCTTTTTAAAAACGGAGTACAGAGAGGAGAGAAGAAAAGAAGGATAAAAAATGTAAAAGTGGGATCACTAAACTCTTCAGTAGTTAAGACTATTAAACAGAGTGTTCTGCGCTTTAAACTGTGTGGAACTTAGACTTGGCCTGACTTATGACCTCCTTCCTGGCTTCTAGTTGTCATTTTCTGAGAGGTCTGCACTGCTGATACTAGTAAGAGGGAGGAGGTGTTCCAAAGAGTGAGAATACCATGCAGCACTTATTAAAAGAGGTTCAAAGATGAGAAGGAGCCTAAGTAGATGCCTCTTGGCATGTGCTATTACTAATATGCATCTTTCCAGGTATCAGCACTCCCAATCTTTTCTCTTCCTGTGACTCCCTGTGATTGCTGTCAAAAAGTTATAAATTATGAGTCACTCTCACACTTCAGTTGTGACTTTTTTTCCTGTGTCCTTTTAAACTATTAAAGAAACAAAGGAAATTAGATGATAAATACCAAATTAAAATAACTTCTGTATTTCCACTGTGGAATCTCACACGTTTTGCCAAGTAATTCACTTCATGTGGTACAATATTTGATTCTGCACAGAGATTACAAATCTGTACGGTGCTTAACAGTAGCCTGCAAAATGTCTCGGCGGACAGAAAAGGGCTTTCAAGCTGGTATATTTTATTAGTTAATTGTTACTTTCTCCTGTACTTTTTTTTGGTAACAAGTCTGTGGAACAAAGATAGCTAGGGAAGTGGCTGTTTTTCTCTCAGAGTGCTGTCAGGCTCACTATCCTTGGGCTGGAAAAAGAAGGACCCTACTGAAATTTCAGGTACTCTTTGAAGAATCAAAAGAGGTCCTGGAAAACTGCAGCTGTCTGCAGGGGTTTGGAAATTGGCCTCAGTGGATGGGGTCTGGATGGGACTTCCCTTGGCAGCTTCAGCTCCTTGAAGCCAAAGCTAAAGCTGAGTTTTCACAAAGTGGTGGCTTTTTCATTTTATTTTTATTTTCGTTTTAATTTATTTTTTGTTTAAATAGCTAAATGGTCTCACTAGGGAATGTGATCGGCGTTGCATGCTTTGGACCTGCCTAGGCATTTTAGAGACAGGACTAAGAACTGGCAGGCCATAACTGGTTTCGCAATCAAGTAGTTTAGACCCTACTGTTTCAACTTCCTTTCAGTAACTGTTGAATTATTGCCTCCCGCTCACAGACACAGACTGGCTAACTTGGTTAATCTTTGCCATGGCCAGTTTCATTGGCTGCTGGGAAGTAAAATGGGGTCTACAACCCAGTTGACCTAAGAGCTGAAAGATGAGCTGTGTACTCAGAAGCTTTTTGGTAAACTGTACAAGAACCCTGGCAAAGTGTGTTTTAGAGCAAGGACGTTGCGTCACACAACCGGTGGAGGAAAGTAACCGCATTTTGCAGCCAGAATCTGTTCTCTTTTGGCTTAGTTTAGGAGGGACTTAGTATCCTGTTTCTTGCCTTGGCTCTTCATAAACTTCTGGCAGGGTTGCCTACGCTTTCAGTCCCCCCATAAAATTTAGTTTCTTTACCTACTCTGAATACAGTTGCATTGCAAAGTTTGCCTGGTGACTTCTTCCTTGATTAAAGGTGAAGGAAATCAGTCACTAATCACTGCTACTCCACAACAGCAACAGGACACTGTTTTGTAAAGTAACAGAGGCACCTTGGATTCAACTGGCATTCTGGGCCAGTTGCTGCAAACCCTGTTGCACTTCACTCAGTGATGTGGGCATGCTCTGGCTGATCCAGAGAGAAAATGTCACAGATTAACTCAGTGGTGTCATTACTCAAAATGCATCTGGTATGGTGTGGGACAGGATACATCTGAGAGAAGGGACAAAGTGTATTAGGGCATGCTTTGGACTTGCACTGCTAGTGCTGACTGCCATAAGCCTCACCTTAGAACAGCTGCATGAAATGTTTTCTCAGCAGCAAAGCAATGTGTGCTTCAAACATAGCAAATACCCTGGAATGATACTGAATTGATTGGACTAAAAATGCTGAAATGATCCTAACAGGCCAACCTCATACCACCTGAAGGTGTGTGTGAATGTCACAGGTAGCTACAGCTGGACCAAATATCAGTGTCTATGGGCACTGCCAGCCCCGATCACAGCCCAGGGCCCCATGTAAGCACCCTGGGGGCATCTGTTCCAAGCCCATTTCCAGGTCCCCACAGCTCTGTTTGACCATAGGCACTGCTGCATGCCAGTAGCTGGGACTGCTCCAGGTTCTGCCTGTGTCCATGCCTTGTCTATAATGGTGGGGCAGGCTCTGGCTGCTAGACCCAGCCCTGGTGTGTTCTGACACCCACATCTGTGATTGGAATGAGGAACCAGGCAGAAGCCAGAAAGATGGTTTTATTTCTCTGCTATCTTAGCACCCTTTGCCCATCGTGGGTCCCCAACTGCAATCTGTCTCTGATGTGTAAGAGAAACGTGACCACTCAAAAAAAAAAGGAAAAAACAAAAAGAAAGAAGTTATGCTATGTAGAGCAGAGATGAAACAATCCATCCTGACTTTTATGTAAGAACTGAAATCTCAATGAATGAAATATGTCACATAATGTGAAGGTGCAGTATCTACTACTGAACCTAAGGTGAGGGAGTTTAGGAGATACAGGTCCATCAGTTTAGACATCTGAAAGGATGGCACTTCCATTTGGCCCAGTTTGTTCTTATTACTTCTTCCTCTGTATCAACATACCAGTCTGTGGAAAAAGTCAAATAATTTTTCCTTAAATCTCAGTAAGAGTACAAATTAATAGTTTATTAGAGAGTTAGTTTCGCCTTAGAAACTCGTTGCCATAGTCCCTGACTTTGTTTAATACACTTTATTGATAAGATACTGTCATGTTTAAGGATTTAGTTTTACTAAGCAGTGTTCAGTAAATGAGTCTTGTAAAGTCCTTGTCAGAAAGGTTGAAAAGCTTCTCTTTTTCTGCTGAATTTCTCCGTGTGTGTGCCTGCAGCCTATACTGCAGTTTATGTCTGATAAAAAAATCTCTTTAAGCTTTGATTGAGAAGACTTGTTTTCCAGGCCCTGTATAGTTTGTGTGACCCTCCTTTGAACTCCAGTATTTATATCCTCCCCAAATTGCAGACACAAGCGCAGTCAAGTACTTATGAGTGCTGTTCATGACAGCAGCCAAATTACACCCTTCTCATTGCTTAACGTTGTCAGTTTTATGCACCCAAAGAAAATAGATTTTTGCACAGCCACTAAGCTCTTCAGAATACCTTTAGTGGTAACAGAAATTCCTAATGATCTCAATATGGCATAGACTATATCCTTATTTAGTTGGTAGGCAAGTCTGCAACTTTCCAGGTTTACAGTCCAAAATTCCACTTGGGGAATATTAGAGCTTCTGTTACTACAACCAATCTCATTATCTATAGATCAAAATGAGAAATTCCAGAATAACTATTCCAGAACTTCCAAAGGTGTGCTCTTCTCATAGTACTACGTTATGTCTCATTGCCTCGGGACAGGAAGAAAAGTGGATCCTTCATGTGAAGGGCTCCAACAAAAGGATAGCACATTGGGGTGATGTAAACCAGAAAGGTAGCTTGGTATGTTTGGAGTTTCCTTGCTATTTTTTCTGTATTAATTAGTTGCATGCTTTCTTCCCTCTCATTGCCATGAAGGAAGGTAGAAAAATAATCCCTATTGAGCCTTGCTAGGGCCAGTTTGAATGATCTGCCAGGTTATCCACTGTCATGCTTGTGTACAAAGGGAGGAAACAGAAATGAGAACTGATTCCAGTTTGCCAAAGCTCTATATAGTGAGGAAGGTTGTTGATGTACGTTTAGATACCCTGTGTGTAAAAGGCAGCTACTAAATAGTTTGTTAAATACCTGGAGAACCACTGACAGAACACACAAAGACATTTTTTACACTGTTTTACCCCAGCATAGCTGTATTCCTTTATTTTCAACATATCCTTCCAGTTTATCGCAGAATTGTGGTCTGGAGCTCAAGCTAGCCACCAATAATTCTGTTCTTCTTTTACAACAAGGCTGTCTGATCACACCTGTTTTGCCTTTGTTTTGCATGCTGGATTTTTTTATCCCCCATGAGCATAATGGAGTAATTCTGGATAGTCACACAGAACTGGGTGGGTCTGCTTCAGGACTCCAGGGGTAAATAAAAATCCTCAGGAAGACAGCATATCCACTGTATTGTTTCACGTTCAGCTTTAAAACTGTGCAAATGTCTGTTCTGATATTTCAGCAGAGTGACAAAGTGGTCAGAATCAGTCCTTGAAGCTGTAGTAGAATTTTCTCCAAATTAGTACGTGAATCAATTCCCTTTGCTTGGGCGTCTTGGTACTTCAAAAGAAAAACTAGGCAGTGTATGACATGCCTTTTGCACAAGTTGCTGCAGTTAAGAATTCCCAGATCTTCCAATACGGGGCAGCAGTTTCCAAATCCTGGCAGAGGAGAGTCACTTATTCCCATCTGTGAAAATATTTCTTTCTCTGTGCAGGCAGAGAAAAGTTGCTAAAACAAGCCGATGGGAATGTGCAGAAGATGGAGTGGTTTTCTTGTTTTGTTTTGTTTTGGCCTAATTTGCGGGCAGAACAGAAGTAACGCGGCCCAGGAATGTTTTCATTTCTTACATTCTTTATTACAGTGAAACCTACACGTTGATCTTTCATGTGGTACAGTTTCTGGTCAGAACTGTGATTCATTCTTTAATTACTGGAGGTGTTTTTAACTCCTCTGAGTTGTTTTTCTATCTAATTCAGTGTTCATTACCACATTTTAATTTCTTCCCAATAGAAACTGATGCTTTGCTCACTTGATGCCACTGCAATATTTAGAGACTTCTGGAATGTGTAATTGCTTTGCTCTCTTTGTGAAACTGTGCTCCACCCTTGGGTCACATTTATCCCACATTTGGAGGTATAGCAGATATATGTGAGACTTCAGTGTCTGAGAACTTTGGGGAGACACCTATTGACACAGCCTGTGTCTTGTGGAAGGGGTTGATGGGAAAACTCGGCAGCTCATTCAGATAAATAACACTTGATCCTTTTCTGCTTTCAGAATATGAATGAAAATGATGTGAACTTTTCTGAACATATGTAAATCATGCAATCATAGAATGGTTCAGGTTGGAAGGGACCTCAGGGATTATCTAGTTCCAGCCTGGGCAGGAGCTAGACACCTCTCAACAGACCAGGTTGGTTAGAGCCCCATCCAACCTGGCCTTGAACACTTCCAGGGAGGGAGCATTCAAAACCCTTCTGGGCATCCTCTTCCAGTCCCTCATCATCCTTATAGTGATTAATTTCTTACCAAGATCTTACATAAATCTTGTAAAAAGTCCCTCCTCGGGCTTCCTGAGCCCCCTTAAGGCTGCTGTAATGTTCTTCTCCAGGCTGACCAGGCTGAGATGCTTCAGCCCTCTGTTCATCCTTGTGTTCCTCCTCTGGGTGCACTCCAACAGTTCAATGTCCTTTTTGTATTGGGGGCTCTAGGAGGACTGGATGCAGTACTCCAGGTGGGGTCTCACAAGGGCAGAGCAGAGGGGGAGAATCACCTCCCTTGACCTGCTGGCAACACTTCTTTTGATCCAGTGGAAGATAAGGTTGGCATTCTAGGCTGAACTCACACACTGCTGGCTCATGTTGAATTGCTCATCTGCCAGCATCCCCAAGTTCTCCTCGGGGTTTAACATATTTGTCTTTAAATTATGAAGTCCAATCTTCAGAATGCTGTCTGAATTTGGAAACTCATTACATAAAGTTATTGTTTCTTGCTGACTGGCAGAAAAACATGTAGCTTTACAGCTGTTTTCTGACTTCATGGGCACTATTGCTAAATCAGAATATGAGCAGAAATGGTCTCACTTTTATTGAAAGGCTTTAAAATGCACACTTCATTCGATTAAGTAAGCTTTACGCTATCTTTTTCTGAGTGCTGAATGTGTGTTTAATAACCACTGGGAAGGAAAACAAATATTGTATAATTTAAATACTGCTATCATGAGTATTATCTAAATAAAGCACATTACAGAAGCATATTTATCCCTGTGGCGTATCCAAGGCCATATTAAAAAAATCACTAACAACTGCAGAGAAAATACCGTCAAATTTCTAACGACAGTGAATGATAAGGATATATCACTGTAACAGTAGAAATAATGATCAGAGATTACAGTTTTGGCATACAAACAAAACTGTTGCTCAATAACTTTATGGATTCTTACAAAATGAAAAATACTGAATCGTCTCAAGGAAAGAACCTGAGAAAACCCTCTCATTTGCTTAGGTATGGCACAGCATTCAGAAGCTGCCATAAACCTGAACCTTCACAAGGCTTCAGTGGTATTTGTTTACACAAGAAACATCATGAAAAGTGCTTAAACCCAGTGCTTTGGCTGCAGCAAACGGACACCTTATCCTATGGTAAAGCTGCAAAACTTAGTATTTATTATGTATTTGTGCAAATGTTAAGTTGAGAATTGTTTAACAAAAGGAGAGCAACCAGGAAGCCCAGTTTAAGCTGCAGATCTGTTCTGAAATCTCGGTATTGTTCCTTTTATTTTTCTCAGCAGCATGGGTTCAGGATGGAGTTGTTAGGTTTAAGTTAGAATTTCCTGGCTTTTTGGGGGTTTGTTTGTATTAAACATCAATATTTTTAAATATACTTTCACTGTTCAATTCTCCTCCTGTTGCGCTTTCCCCCCAAGGTTGTTTCATGCATATGTAATCACGCTGCAGATGGTGTGCAACAATATGAAAACTATTTGAAGCTCTGTCTGAGCTAGTATAACCAAATTTAACTAGTATCTTTGGATTGCTGTCCCAGTGCTTTTTCTGTATTCAAATAATATGGGCTTCTGGGGATTAAAAAAAAAGTGCCTTTTACTGCTCCCCAGGAGATCCAGCTCTAGGCTGACTTCTGCAGATAAGGAATGATATCTAGCTTCCTCTCTTTTCTGCTGTCTGCGTCCTACTTCTGTATCATGGCATTCATCACCTTCAGTGGCAGCATACAGCTTCTCTTTCCTCTTAAATCCATTCTTATGGATGGTGCTAGCTCAAAACTATACAAACAAAACATACTACACCACATGTTTTCTCTCCTTTTTTAAATGGAAGATTTCTTTTCATTCTAAAAGGGTGAATATGAGTCAATACTGAAATGTTGAAGTAGAAATGCTGAACTTAAGTCAAAATTTAATTTTTCCCAATTTGTAGGAAGATACCAAATGTGATTTATGTTTTCTTTATCTGAATGATGTGTTTGAATCTCTCCCCTCGTTTGTTGTAATGGTTTTTTATTTATTTGTTAGTTTGCTTGCTTTTGAAGCTCACTGGGTGGAGCTGTAATGATGAGATGGAGTTCCCACATTTTGCCTGTCCAGACCATCCTCCTGTCTTGTGTTAAGACTCTCTGTTGCTGAGCTGCCCTGGAGCATTCCTGCAGTAGTTCATGAAACATGTTTCTGAAGGCTGACTCTGAAGGCTGACTCCGAAGTGAAAGGTTCCAAACTTTGTATGTCTTGAATAATGTTTCTGCTTTCACTCTGATGCAGAATTGGTATAAAAATAACAGAATTGGGCTTTTCTTCATACTCAACATGCAGTCCATGTATATGTATTTCAGTACTTCAAATTACATGCGTGACATTCTATACGTACACGAAGTGACCAACAGGTGCTCTCATCGCAGTGAAATACTCCTTAGCACTCCCTGCTGTTGTGAGGATGGTTGTCTTTCAAATCCTGTTTTTCAGCAGAACACATTCCTCTGTCTCTGGTTCTGGTTCCAGCATTCGTTCTGTTGGTGCTGATCACCTTTGCAGTCAGCTCACCTAATCTGTAGGAAAGGGGGACATACTAACATAGCGAAAGGACCTGTAGCTTTCAGGACGATCATGAATACTTTTGAGACTGCTGATAAAGCTGTAAGGTTTTCAAGTGGCTCCAATCCAATGATGTGAGATACAAGTCTTTTGCACTGCATTTTCAGAATTACTGTGGGAGTCTTAATTAGTTTTAGTGGTGAACGTAGTGATAGACTTTGCTTCAGTCAACTGGCACAGCTGTGTGGCCACTTCCTAGAAGTGGTTTTGAAAAAGCTAATCTTAATTTTCTTTTGATAAATAATAGCAAAACTAAAAATTGACCTATTGTTAACTGTTTCTTTAACTACTACTCACAAGTTGCTCAATTACTTCTATTTTGCTTGTATATTAGCCATGAAATCTAAAACTGTGCATTATTTCATGTGCCAATATACGCTATTTTTTCTCAAGAGAAATGTCATGGTATATGTTTCTTAAAATCAGAAGTGAGCTCACTATTTGGGTTTCGGCAGCAGTTTTCACTTGAGAAGTGTAATCATATTCTGTGGTTAATGTGGTTCTGTGGTTCTGTGGTATATCTATATATACACGTAGATATATATATGTATGCATACATATATATGTAAACTTTCATTTGTGGAGTTCATTTGTGGAATTTTCTTGCCCTCTCTCATTCTGGCCTGCATGTGCACCATGGGGATCTGTGCTTTACAGATAGAAACTACCCATCCAATAGATGGATAAGATTATCTGCAATTCCTGTTAGAGGGAGCTAAGCATGCAGATCATTTAGATGTTTTCAGATATTTCAGCCAAAGTGTGTATGTGGTCTGATTTTATTACTGTGGGAAAGCCACGGGCAACATTTTCAGTTGTGTAAACTGATCCAGTAACTTCAGCTTTGCTGATTTATGTTAACTGATGATCTGACCCAGTGTTTAAAGGATATTAAACACATCAGACGTACAATAAAAGTAACTGTTGATTGACTGTTTTTTACAGAACTTGCAGAGAATGGGCATTTAAGGCTTTTGTAGTCATTCAATATTTTAAATTACGGTTGAATGCAATGGAGCTATTTTAATCTCTGCTGGCTAAGAGTCTGACCTGACAGTTCTGAATGCTGCTAAGATCATTTGGCTTTTTCTATTTACCGTAGTGTAATGCAAGAGCAATAGACAGTTGGCAAACTTCGGTGGCAACAAGATTGCTTTAGATAAAAAGCAGTCATTTACAATTGGGTAGTATCCTGCCCTCCTGTATTTTAAGACAAGGAGATTAGGATTACAAAATCACTTTGTCCGGGATAAAAATATAAATGAGTCCTAAATTCTTCTGTTTCACTTCCTGCCTGTGAGTTGCTGTGTCTGAGGTACGTGCTTTCTCTTCGGCATAGTGTTGCTTTGTTTTCATTACAGATGAGCACAATGGTGGTCAGAGGAGGAAGATTCTGTTTTTCTTTGAAACATTTGACACTTTTCCCTGACAGAGGAAATGATCCTGACTCAAAGGACTCATCAGTATGACCAGAATTAGCTATTTCCAAGCTAGCAGGTCAGTGAAGGTATTTGCTAGGTACCAATTCCTCAGCCTTTTGAGCAGTTTAAAAAAAGAACTCTCTTCTGGCTTCTTTCCAAATTTTATATGGTGCCTGGAATTTCAGCCTCTAGCCTTTCACTCCAGTTCACTGGAGTTTACCCAGTGATCATTTGATGTTGATGTTTTGCTTTGACACGGTGCTAACATGATGTGCTGAGGATGGAGAAAATATCAAAGAGCACAAAAAACCTCTTTTGCTGTTTAAAAATATTTGAAACCAAATCTAAACTTTGCTGATAGCTGAATCCTTTCTTTTTGTGATTTTTGGATCAGATAGGCTTTTTATCCAAACTATTTATCCTAATCAGCATTTGGAGGAGAGGAATGTTAAATAAACTATTTTATTCTGATTCTTTCTCTGGATGTTTACCAGGCTGTTGACAAAGGCCAGAGAATGTTTAATGACTTGGTGGGGAGACTTGAAACAGAAGTGGGGATCACACTAGATGCTCCTTGTTTGCTTTCTTTCACAGTGCAACAAAAGGGAAATGATGACAGACCACCTCTTGATACCCAGTTTGATTAAGAAAATTTATCATGTTCCTTGTCATGAGTTCAAGTCTCCCACATTGAATAATATAAACATTCTCAAACAAAGCCAGAAATAGGCAGATAAGACTCAGATGTCTCTACCAGAGAGTCACAGTCAGTCTAGAAATGTGAACATGACCTTAAAATAACGCTCAAGTAGAACTGGGGAAAATGGAAAAGTACTTGCAAACCTTCTCTCTGTGCCATCAACTTGCCATCTACCAGTTTGGTGAAAGGATGAGTGGTGTTCTCCATTTCTTACGTTCCTTGAGCTGACAGTAATCAGACACATAATCGGGAACTCATTATTTCCTGGAACTTTGGATTTGTTTTCATTCTGTCAGTTCACATATAGAAACTTATTCCCCAAATTAGAACAGCCTTCTGGCAGTCACATTAGAGAATGTTAGAAAGGAGATAAAAGTGGCAAACAGCAAAAATCTATTTCAAGACGGTGCCATCAGATTTATCTCAGCAAAGCAAAAAGATTCTTTTCTGTCCTGAAGAGCTACAAATAAACAAAAAATGTACACATTTGTTATGTAAAGGATTTGCTCTGTCTGTGCTTTTGGACACTCCTGAGCTTGCACTCCAATGTGTAATCAAAAGACCAATTCTATAGTGGCTTATTCACGGGAATTGTGCATTTTGGTAGTGTGTTCTGAATACACTTACAAGGAGCAGTAGACACCTTTCACAAAGCAAGCTCAGAACTTGTGAGACTTTAATACAGAGTATTGAGTGTCATGTTTGTATGACTGTTTCAAGGAAGGAATGGAGAGAAAATCTGAGAGTACTCATAGCACTGGTTTCATGCCATCCAAACTTGGGTTGCTTCTAGGAATATTCTATACTTGTAGCATGAAGGTATCCTCAAGATGTGTGACACATCCATTAAGAGGAATCCTCCCACCTGAAGCAGAAGAATTTTAGAACTTCAGTACATCCAAACTGTGCTTTGAGTGTTGGAAAACAAGGAAACAGAGAAGGGATTAAATTCAGTAAATGACATACAGATGCGAATGGTTTTCCCAGCCCTAGAATCGGGATTTAGTGCGTAAGCCCATCAACTCTGGAGTCCTGATTCCCTTCCCAAGGTAGGTAATAAATAACACGCTTCTTTGGTCAAATGGTGATCTTCTGTTTGCCAACTTTTAGTGTTCTTATTGAGTGTTGTAGACTGGCTTTTCACTGGTTGATTCCCTTCTGTTTAAACTCACAAGTAGAATTTTCAGCACCCTTTGGTAGCTAAGTAGTCCTTATAGGTGGGTGGTAGAAAATAACCTTTATTTTTATGCAATACATATGGCAGACATGTGGCAGAAAGCAGCAAATGATGGGATCTAAAACTTCATCAGAGAAAATCAAAGAGAGAAAGTCAAACGAAGCAGATGGGTTTATGATGTTAGTGAGAGTTGATACCAATCTTTGGACAGAAGTTACACAATAATTTTGCTTACTAGCTCTTTAGCCTAGAGGTAGGATTTTTACAAGAAGAAGTATTTCTGGTCCCTCCAAACTCGTTGAAAAATGTCAGGCAATTCTTGTTTAAAAAAAAAAAGCCTGAAGGATGGATCATAGCTTAAACCTAGGCAATGTGATTTTCCCAGTAAAACAACTGAGAATGCATTCATGCAAAAGGATGTAAGAGCATTTTGGAAGTTATTTCCACATGTGATATTGGATTGTTTTGTTTGAAAACTTTCAAATCTGAAACTATTCAGAACTTTGACCTAGGGGTGAGAGGTCAAACAATAAATATGGTTAAGTGGTGAGCATTTCTGGTCTACAGATATTTCACCTTGATACACTCTTCTTGTAGGGATATACTTGCAGTCCTAGCTCTTTATCATATTCCTTAATTCAGCATCTGAACTCATACAAATATGAAATCTGAATAAGTACAATTATGGTTTTACAAGTGTATCTAAAAAAACCATGCCTTGATCGTGGAGCAAAAGGCGGTGAGATTTCTGTAGTTAATTCCTAGGTGCGTGGGGCTGTTTCACAGTTTTGACAGGTCCGTGAGAAAATCTTGTCTCCTGTCTGTATAAACTCTAGCATTTGCACTAGAGATCTGCACCAGTCCATAGGAAGACACACTACAGTCTTCAGCCCAGACTTGAAACACTTGTGTAAATGTCTTGCAATGTGAATGTTGGAAGGGAAGGCCTGAGATTAATGTAATGATCTGCGGTAATGAATTTCTTCACGGCACCTTCATGTTCTGTGCCTGATAACTTGCCTTAAGCTGGCACCTCAGTGAGGACAGTGTTTTCATTGTGTATTTAGATTCAAGATTTGTTGATAAAGGGTTGGGATATAGGATACAGAATAGAGCTCAATTGGATAGGTGCCATGAAAATCCTAGGAAGGCTTTTGTCTTAGAGAGTAATATCTTCTTTGACACGCTGGTTTGATGTTTGAGAAAAGGAATTAATTTTTGCATTCCTGTTGGGGCTGTTTCAATTGTTGATATTCCACTTTTTTTTTGGACTGATCTATTTGGGCTCTTAGAATATTTCCAAGCATCAACAGTATAGGCTACATTGGGAAGCTCATTCTTGAAGAAGGAGGTTGTTTTCTGGTAACAGGTATTTTAAGAGTCATCAAGGACTTCAGCAGTTCTCTCTTCTTCCCTGGGTAAGACAGAAGATAAATATCTGTTGGCTGGATTCTATTCCTCTATTTGTTTGCAATTCTTGGTATTATCAATACATAGGAAAAGAACCATGGGGTGATGATGGGTTCAGCTGGAAAGGTTCCTGTCTCACTTATGGGATATCACAGGGAGTTGGCATTATAAATTGTATGGATCCAAGGAATGGGTTAAGTTTGAGCTTGTGTTTTTGTGGGAAGTGGAAACAAAAGGACGGAAGTGGAATAACTTCCTGGTTGTCAAAGCAAAGTCATTTTGTATCAAAGACAGATTTGATGCCTTTATGTACTAACACAGAAGGGTTGTCTCTTGTGACAAGAATTTGGGAATGTTGCCTTTAAATAAAAATCAAATAAACTTTGGAAAAATAAGATCACTGAAAAGTGTTGAGCAGATTTTAGTATCACGGTAATTAGGCCAGAACCTGAGGATAAACATACAACTATTATCCACATTTGCCATATCCAAACTGCTCAGTGTGGTCAGATAAAGTACATAGAACTTTGCATAGGCTGCACGAAAATTTTGGAGACAACACATGTGGACTGGGCATCTCTATTGGAAATACAATGCAAGGGGAATAGAAAACAATCAGGAGACTAAATTGTTGAAGACTCTTAAAGATTTAATCTACTGTCCAATACACTGTGCCTAAAGCAGTAAACAAAAGCTTTTCACTAGGTAGCAGTACTGAGTAAGAGAAAATACTTGTGCTAAGTATTGCATTAGTTTCTGCAGTTATATCAGTGGAGGCATGAATATTTCTGACATGACAGTGTTCTGGTGACAGTGTGAATAAGCGTACGTTCCCAGATTCTGTTGACATGCGCTTTAAAGACATAAGGCAAACATTTAAATCAGAGATGGAAGTGTGTATGGGAATAATTTTCAACTGAATAACTCCACGCAGATTTGATAGTAACATTGCTTATTATTCATCTGGGCATAAAGAATAAACAGAATAAACAGAATAAACAGCTACAAGATCTGACACAAATGCAGCATCAACATGATATGGCACAACCAATCTGGAGCTTAAGAAAAGTGTGTTCCAGCTGCCATTTTGTCTTAAGTTTGGGAAGGGATTAATGGATAAGAACTCCATAAAAATGGAGTTAAGCAAAGTGACTTTAATCAGTAACAGGGAGTCTACATAAATCACTGAAAACTGGTGTGGTGATTCCATCAGAAATCTTTGCAAACTGGGAAGCCTGCCGTGCTTGCAGTAATTGCTCCCACCCAAGTTAATGGCATAGCAATATACCTAGTTGTCATTTGCACCTTGGGATGCTTTTGCACGGCTCTTTGTTTATAGCACTTTTTTACTGTTACTAATTTTTGTAGCAGTCTTAGGTTTAAAGGGTAATATTAATGTCTACAACTACCTGAAAGGAGGTTGTAAGAGACATGGTTGTTGGCCTCTTCTAACAAATAACAAGGGATAGGACAAGAGGAAATGACCTCGAGTTGCACCAGAGGAAGTTTAGACTAGATATTTGGAAGAACTTTTTTATATTAAGAGGGTCATTGGGCTTTGGAACAGGCTGCCCAGGGAGGTGGTCATAATCATCATCCCTGGACGTGTTTAAAAATCATGTAGGTTTGGAGCTTAGGGACACAGTTTCGTGCTGTGCTTGGGACAGCTGGGTTATGATTGGACTCAAAGATCTTACAGGTATTTTGCAATGTAAATTACTCAATGATTCTATGATCCTCTGATATGGCACAAACTATAAAACCTATCAGATGTTCCCCACTTCTAAACAGAATACACTGCCACTGCCACTCCTTGGTCTTGGAGCAAAAAATGAACAGGAATATTGTGGGAAATGACACTTAGAAACTTTTGTTTAAGGCTTTTAATTTTGTCTTATACCTCACTCAGATGGCAAACTGCTTCATCTATTTAGTAGATCAAGAAACAGTGAGACAATGGGTTATCCAAGTCACAGCAGATACTTAATGACATAACTGGAAATGAACTGTGACAAAGCCAAATGTCTTCTGTCCCTTATCTTTGGTCCAAATAATCATATTCATGATTAAAAATCAAACAAAACTCAGGACCTTGGCTGCTGAGTTCAGAGGTTCTTATGCTTACATGTGAATTTGTTTGTAATTCAGGTGCCAAGATAATAACGGAGATATAAATTACAGTGCAGTTCATATTTTTGTGTGATTAATTTTATAGGAATGTGGAGAAACCAAACCAACTTTTACAGAGAATCATGTTTACTGCAATGTATTTTTTCTCACAGGAGTGTTTGCAGGCTCAAGCTGGAATTTCTAGTCACAAAACCGTAAGCCAGAATCATTGTTTAGGATGATGGCTAAGTGTTTGGGGTGCTTAATCTCAGTTGGGGGAATAAAGGTTGTGTGTTGCATTGGGATGGGGATTTGAGACTGGTTCTTTTTCAGTGTCTGGGAGCACTGGTTACTGTAGTGACACTTGTGTTTTCTCTCAAAATACTCCAGAGCAGTCGGTTTCATCCAAGCACCTGAAAATCTTCATAAAAATTTTTTAATACCGAAATATTCTGGGTGAGAACCCAGCTTCTAATACAAATCCTTCAATATTCTGTTAGTAACGTGTTCAGAGTTCAAAGCCAGCAGCAATCTAAATCATCACTGTATAGCTTATACAAGAATATTTGAGCTAGGTGTTTACAGCACACAAATCGTTACAGTAAATGCAGCACAGTTCCATGAGTTTTTGACAGTTTTACTGAAACAGCCAAAACCTGAATGGACTTTGAGCCAGAATACACTGCTTGACTGTAGAAATTATCTCTTCTGCTCAGGCCAGAGGTATGTTGCAGCAGAAAGCA
This sequence comes from Upupa epops, assembly GCA_013397515.1. Taxonomy (NCBI): domain Eukaryota; kingdom Metazoa; phylum Chordata; class Aves; order Bucerotiformes; family Upupidae; genus Upupa; species Upupa epops. The sequence continues at coordinate 155,902 of VZRI01004503.1, forward strand.
GTGGCTAAGCAGAGTTGTAATATGCAGAGGGGAAGGAGGAGTGGAGCTCTGCAAACCATATGACTGTATGTGACCTAGAGTTTGTGGTGTGCGAACTGATGCTAGCTGGAGGGGAGAAGGAAAGTGAGAGCATGACAGCCCTCCTGAGCTTCCACTGCAGGCTGCCCCTAAGAAACCTGCTTTGTGTATTTACGGAGGACTTCTAGCCTTCAGTAATGTGATTATGCTTGTGGGTTTTTCAAATTAAATTATTTTTGAAAAAAGAGACTAATTGGAGTCTACATCCGTGTGTCCAACTTTGCAGTTAACATATTGGGATGCTTGGACCGGAGCCAACCCCGTATTTTACTTTATGATTTTTGGAGCATTATGTCATGATGAAACCAGAGAAAGTGTGTAATAGATCCATTCCCTTGTTATCTGTGATCTTACTAGTTCCACAGCTTGCAAATCCTCCAAATTAGGTTCACATATCAGCACTTCAGTAATCTTCAGCAACATCACCTTGACACAACATAACAAGCTTTCTGATACTGAAATGAATGTTTGCCCTCTTAGCAGCAGTGGTATAAGCTGGATTTCACTTTCTTTAATGACTGAGTAAACGTTGTTCAAGCATTACAGGAATTTATTTCAAATCATCCTCCTCTTTTTTTCTATGCATGTGTCTGCGTGTTTGTCAGTGAATGGTCTCTTTCTCTGCAGAAAACTTGAGCCAGCTGAAGTCTGATATCAAGTGCAGAACACCTACTGATCTATACATGAAAGAACACTGCAAATGTACCTCGTCAACAGTTAGAAAATGGTCACTAATGTGCCTGAGAACTGCAATTAATATGCTTAATGGCATCACTGTAGATGGCATTGTTAGGAGGCTCCCTGAGCACAGGATGAACAATCCTCTTCCTGCGGCCCTTTGCCTCATTTATCGGACACCTTCTAAGCTGTGCGGAGAGCGAGGCAAGGGATTGACAGACAATGGGCTCATTCACTGCACAGCACTGATTCATTTCTGCATCACCTTTCACTCTGTACAGGGAATGAAACGGGGTGGGAGTGGGGTGGGTTGTGTGACTGTGGATAAAATAGTATGTGTTTAGTGTAATTGAAGATTTTATCGTAATGTACAAACGCAAGAGAACTGTAGTACAGTCAAAAAGATGTGTTTCATTTGTGCTTTTCATTGTGTGACCACCGTTAATGTGACCACTGAAACTGCCAGTTTTTGTAGGTTTTAATGTTATTATAATCTATATGTGCATACATTCAGAAGTAACTGGGTTTTATATTCATGTGGAATTGACAGTAATTTTAACAGGTCAGGTGATTACATTTGAACACAACTGTCCATGTCAGCAAATGTAGTGTTATCAAAATAGGAGTTTTCATAGAAAGCTTCCCTGTCTGTCAGTCATTAATTTCTGCCACAGCGTAAGTTTAGCAATGACATATAGAAATTGTTGCTTTGGATCTTCCACGCTTTTCTTCCCAATAGAAAAGATGCTGTGCATCTGGACTATGTTTTCCATACTGCATGGCAGCCAGTCCCTGGGGATACATGCGAGCAGAGAGAATAGATCCTTTTATTTCAGTTTGGATTTGAAAGATCAGATAAAATACGTTGATTCAGGAATATTGAAATAATTCAGCTAAAAAGCTGAGAAAGAATAAAGAGACATTTTTAACTTCTGTCTCGGTTTATTGTAAAAATAAATATCAGAATCTCAGACATTCGTTCCCCTGAGGTGCAACGTTCATTTTTGAGCAGCTTTACCACTTACACATTAGGCAAACCAGATGGTTATATTGCCAATGCTGATTAAGATATACTGTATTGTTTTTATCATTCTTTTAAAATTATTTGGATTCTATTTCAGGCTCTGTGTGTGGTCAGGACAGGACCTCAGTTAAGTAAAGAGTTTAAGGTTTGTGCCAAGGCTTTTGCCAAGCAGTGTGATGTGATGGTGGTCTGATGATACGGGTTTCCGCTATTTTCTATTTGAATAGCAACTGCATTGTTTGAACATTATAAGGCTGGCATGTTTTAGTGCTTTTAATTAAACTACCCGTAACGTGTGAAGGTTATGTGGAGCTGGCAAAAAGGATGATCCAGAATTAATTAATAATATTAATAACAGAACTGTAGTTTATTTCGCTGCAGAAAATCCGCCTCTCCGTGACTAGCCAACAGACTCCACATTTGTGTGGATGTGTCTCCGTCACCACCACAAGCCTTAATACTTTGTATAGTCTGTTTCCCTTTAAATGCTGCTTCAGGCTTGAGTTCACATGTCTTTCCTTAGCTCATACTATTTTTGTAGCGCAGCCAACAGCCTGACAGCACTTTTGAAAAAGAATGAATGGGGTTAAAGCACCCAAGTACTGACACCCCGTGTTATGGCTACTCCCCATAGCTGATGAGCAGTCAGCTATTGGTAATTCACAGAAAACAAACGATTAAAATTCAGATTGCAGCTTTCTTGTGAGCTGTATCACATTTTCCTTAGTCTAACAGTGAAATAGTTCCTTTAGAAAAGTCCCTTGTCATGATTTTGCTGCAAGTAAGGTGACGCCAATCTGTGTTATTCCAGTCCTACTCTCCCTAGAGGAGTTAATTTAGAGAGGTCACACTTGTTTCAAACATACACGCATCTAGCCTGCTCTGTGGTGTGCCTACTAGCACAGCAACTGCAGCTTCCTGAGTCAACACATGTGAGAAGAGACCTGGGAACTTTGTCCAGGCCAGGCCAGTGGGGTCTCATTATTCAGCCATCTGGACCCCAGATTACTGCAGATATGACATGTGCAGTAAAGGCTGCCATACAAAGACGTGTTATGAATTCAGTTCATTTTATTTTGAGTTACAGAGTTTTGAATTCACTCTGGTCCTCCATCTACGATAAACAAACACATGCATGCGCACATAGACACACTGCTTCCTTTATCTGCTATACCTACCTGCTCACCCACTTACACCCTGAATTTACTTCACTGATCTTGCTTCTCTGGAAGTCCGTCATTCAGCTTCCACGTTCTTCACCTCTCTGAGGTTGTTATTTCCACTCTTATCTCACACTGGCCCTTCTGTTTTGCTGACTGACTTCAGTGACATTTGCAATGTTCCAGGAAGGTGATTTCTCTCTTTAGCTCTTTGTTAAATGACTGCCATGACTACATGTGGGGGAGAAACCTGGCATTCAAGAATGGGAAGCAATTATACATCATACACCCTGTAGCTTTTATATTTATATTTTATATTAATGATTGCTGTGAAATGAGAAGCCAAGCCTTTGAACAAAGAAATATATAACAAGCTGGGACAAGTGTGGTGAGGCAAATGTTCATGTGGAACAAATATTTCTATAAACTGATTCAAGAGCACAGGAGAATTTTTAAGGGACTCATTTTCAGGACATAAATGCTGACCTTATGTAGTCTCTGCATATAGGAACCATGCTCAAGTTTATAAAGTACAGACTAGAATTGGAGGAATTAGTTTAGAACATTGATTCCTGAAGCCTTCTCTTAATCTCTGATCTGCTGTGAGAAGAAGGTGTTTAGGGATAGCCACACCGGCTAACATTTCGCACTGAACTGAAGTACCAGCTTGGAAGATTAGCCTTTCCAAACACTTTGCATGTACTCAGTGGAGTACACAGACTCATCTAGAGACCACTTCTGGAAACCTGCCTGACAACATCCTGTCCCTTTCTACTCACTGTGAAAATAGCATGGAGGAAGACACAATCCTAAGTCAGTAGGCTAAGGTACGTGCTGCGAGTTGCCTGTGGGATCCCACACTGTCTTCAGTCAGAGCCAGTTTATTATTTTCCCACAACTTTAAGTGACATGAAGGTGTAGCGAAGTGGGGTGTTTTTTTCTTAGCTTGGAAAGCACAAGCATATATGGCATTTGGGACGAGTCTAATACATTACCTGCTGTGCAATTGTCTCTGAAAGAACTGGTGTCTTAAACCCCTGCATTACTCTGGGCAGAGCAGAGTGCAGGTACCTCTGTGTGTCTAGATCAACACATGACAACAATCCACTACTCTGAGGATGCTGAGCTTATTGAATTGTATTAATTATTCACAAGTTCATACATTGTGGGACAGTAAAACAGTAACTGGATTTGTTACTGGTTCTCCATTCCCTGACTCCTTACTTTTTCTTTAAAATAAACCCTTTCTGCTTTCTTGCCCACAGCACTTACATTTTTTCATGTAGGTATCTTAGTTTACTTACTCCTAGCTCCTTTTCTTGCTAACCTAGACCTCAAACATCCTTTTGACTTTACTATAGTGCTTTCACAGTTAATTGCATTTCCTCAGTCTCTGTTTGCCCCCCCCTTTTTCCAGTTAAGTTGAACACAAATAGGTACAGACTGCCATTCCAGTTGTTTCTCTCTGTAATCATTGCTTCTGGTATCATGTTATATTAAGCTGAGAGGCTCTTTACATTGGTATCCCTTTGCTTGTTAGGTACCTGGCATGTTTTCTCACACTAGAAAGATAATGAGGTCACTTTGCAAGAATTCCTTACAAACATTACTGTGTATCCTGTCTGGTAGGAGAGATGAACCTCTTTCTCTATGTTTAGAGAGCCATCCAAATCCCTTCAGTCTCAGCCCTCTTGTGCATTGTTCTGGGAGTTTTCTTCCTGTGGACAGCTCAGCAGATTCATGTGGACCATCTCCAGGCCAGTCCCTAGGTCTTGCTGCTTTACAGCTCCTAGTTAAGAATGAATATGAAAAAGAAAGCTCATTGTTGTCTCTGTTCCCTCATGTTCAATTTGGAGGATGTTCTGGCACGCAGTAGCTTCAGTGAATCCTGGTGATCTGGCACTGGGTCTGGCCTTTGCTTGCTTCCTAAGGCAGGCTTATAGGCCAGGAAAATGTTGTAATATAGTTTGTTCTCTCCAGTTAGTCCTTGGAGATTCCTCCTCTTCAGAGTCAATGGCAAACCTTCATAGATTAATTTCTCTTCTGTTTTATAGCTCAGCAGATTTCTTGTAACTTCCTGCCTAGCAGGTCCATCTCCTCCTCTTCACTCCTTATATAAGCACGAGGTCATGGTGAGGTTGTTTACTTATATGTCTGCTTCCAGAAACCATTGTCCTTTCAGTTTGTAACCTTTTAAACCCTTGCAGGACTTTAAACTCTTTCAGCTCAGTTGATTCTTTTCTTTAGTTTTCAGTTTATGAGATAGATTTTTCAGTGTGTGTACTTGAGTGCTACCAGATTCTTATGCAAACAATGCAGACACAAAAAGCAAGAAATAAATAGGTTGTACAAAAGGCAGCTAGATAGAAAGCGAAGGGGTAACTTCCATTTTAGCCTAACAAAGAAAGGAAAGAAAAAGGGAGGTCTGTTCGGGAAAGGAAGGCTCCAAGGTGCAGAAACTAAGCACCTGTTCTTTAGGTGTTTCACAGTTGGGGTTGATTGTTTGAACCCAAAGGACACTGTCACACTGAAACGCGACAGTTACCCTCTTTTCCCACACCTGAATATTTGTGGACACAGTGGACAGCGGGTACAAAGCCATCCTCATGAATTAGAATTTGAACTTTGAAGTATTTTTTTCTCTCTTTTGTGTCCAAGAACTTCTGGACACTTTAGTGTGGAATAGAGAGTGATAGTAATGTAGACAACTCTGAGCATTGCTACATCAGTGAGAAAATGGTCCCTGATTTTAAGATTCCTATTGAAAAACTTTACCAATGGCTGAAGAGCTGAAAGACGTTGAATGGAGAGACTGTGAAAATTGTGGCTGTATACCTGTGGGCATTTAAAACGTAAGTGCACGTGGATGGTTGACCCCTCTTGTACTGGGAGAAAGGAAGCAGAACACAGCAAACTAGTGTGTCAAGATACATTCCCAGATCAAAGTTAGCTAACAGCTGCTGGAAAAGGAAATAGGATAAGGAAAAAGCAGACCTTTGGAATGATATGAATCAAAGCAATAAAAAGTTTCCTTGAGAGGAATCCTGAAGCAGCTGATATTGGAAAACCTGGTAATTTTACAGTTTATGTGAACTCAAAACCTAATTACCTTTTGGGGTAATACAGGTAGGCTCTGGGGTCTTGTCTTCAGTGCAGATTGCAGATGAGTTCAGGAAATTTTTGAAATTCAGGAGTTAAGCATCTTATCCAGGACAGGATAATATACTAAGCAGGCTTAGTATGAACGAGTTAGGCAGATTTAAATGACAAATTCGTCATCTCTCTGCAACAGAGAAAATAGCTGAGAGTGAGGATAAGAGTCAATACAATTTATTTAGAGTTTGGTGGATCATGCTTATAAAGTTTGGAGCTCTTAAAATATTCCTTACTTGAAGGAAATTGGATTAATAAAATTCTTCTCTACCACTTGTCCAGAATTAGGTGCCAAACAAGAAAAATAAGTTCATTATATCTACTCTTTCAATCTGATAACGGTTTGGAGAATGGACCTGAAGGGTGATAATTATGTTGTTTTCAAAGCTGAAGTCTGTTTTAATGGAAACATCTATCAAGTAGTTTCCTACTCACTGAAAATGCCTCTCATTTTTAAAAACATCAAAGTGTTTCAGGAAATATTTTGAACATTTTCGTTCCACCACCCCCCTACTGACAAATCCATGCTAGAAAGAGATCATTTTCAACAGCACATCAACAACTGCCACTGCTCCTTACAGCCAAGCACAACTGCTTTAGAATATGTTACTAATATCTTTAGCACCGTCAAGGGGAAGGTGTTCCTTCCCATGGCTGGGGAGTGAGAACTGTATGATCCTTAAGATCCTTTCCTACTCAACCAACCCTTTCTATCACTGTTCTGTGAAACTGCTACGCTCCCATAAAGCAGATATTCTCTGGAACTCTTCTTCCTTTCTTTTCAGGTATGTATTGACGTTTATCAGATACATGTGCACAGGAAAATATCGTGTTTAGTTTCAGCCTTTCCGCCAACAGTGTGGCAGGGTCTGTCCTGTAACTTTTCCCAGCCAGAAAGTCTACCATGTAGACTGCTCAGAAATATGTTTGGAGCCTGTGTGCAGAGCACTCTTCATCCGCTTTTAGATAAAGTCACAGCATTTAACACACACTTTGAATTGTGCAGAAAGAGCAGAGACGGTTGTACATTGTCAGCACCTGACTTTATAGACCAGACTGAATTCTGCAAGGCCAAGCCACAGCTCCACTGTGTGCTACTGACTCCAGACTACAGCCAGCAATGCTTGGCAATGCCTTCCCATGTGGTGCAGTGTAATAAAAAAGGGATTCTGAGGGATGACAGTCATAATTTTAAAAAGAAATATGGTGTTGCAGGTAAGATTTTAATAATGGGTGAGTTTAGTCAGTAAGGGTGATGCTTACTGAAGAAGATAACATTTGTTCTGAAGGGAAGCCTTCATAAGATAGGGAGGGAGTGACCATGAACAATTTCGTCACGTTTTCTTTGATGATAGTGGCCAGCAGATATAAGAAGGAATTTTGAGGAATTATATGGTAGAGAAGAAAAGCCCAAATGATTTGTCATTGGAGGACTTGTTAAAACTCTTGGGCTTGATGTGCCTACTAATAATAAACTGAGGGGCCACTACTGATAAGAAAGTGCTAAGAAATATGTATGAGTCTAACAATAGTGATTTCTTCTCATGTATTCATATATTGTTTGCTTTTTATTGATTTATGAGAACTTAATTAGATCACTCTTGGATCCCTGAAGTATAACAAGTGAAAAATGAACATCAGTGGATTGAGTTAATTTGCACTCTATAAACTGCCTTTCCTTTTTTGGGTTTTCTAGCAGGTATAACTTAACACAGAACTTGAAATCTTACGGACATGTAAAATTAACAGAGACAGCTCTACTCTAATCCAAGTATTTGCATTTATTGGTCCTGTAGATTTGAACTAAAACCCCATCTTCCTTAGAACAAAACCGGTATAAAAGATATTACTTTAACCATAATCACTAAACACAATATCCATTAAAGGAAATGAGGTTCATTTCTTTGGAGCCTTAAACATAACAATTCGCACGGGATTCTTCTCCTGTGAGCTGTTACTTCGTACAAATTCCCTAATGCTTCACTTAGCTATTATCAAATTGTGGCCTACGTTACACATAAAGAACAGGCCCTTCAGTTCCTGCTTCCAGCTCTTAGTTTAATCAACATGAATTTGAGGATATTCGGGACTTTCCAGCACCAGATATGTTATATGGCATTCATTCTTCTTTCCCACAGGACTCTGAATAAATACTAATTAAAATTAAGCTAAAATGTTCAGCTTTTAAATATGGGTTTTTTCCAAATGTACTTCTCTTCTGGATAACAAATGTTTCCTGCCTAACTTACTTTCCCATGCCTGCATATTTTCTTCTTTTTTGTCCATTCTGTACGAAGGAAAGAAATAGTTTTGTAGAAAGCTGAACCCACAAAATCCACTGGGTATTGTTCTGTGCTAGAGATTGCTAAGCATAGTATGCTAACAATGGGCCAAATATTATACTAATTTCTGTGGGATAACTCTTGGAATCTGGGAATTGTGCTTATTGAGGGAGGGTAGCAGAGCCTCACCATATAGCAGAACACCCAGGATGCTTTCCTGAGCTCATTTGCCTATCCTGCTGCATTGAGTTCTCTCTATACAGCTGGTCCTTCACCTGGCAAGGTAATGCAGTAAGGCCTAGTGTCTTAAAACTGTACATTAGGCATTTCTGGAAGTACGCGAATAGCTGGCCAAAGCCTGGTACTGCTGTGTGGAATTTGAGAAAGCAGTATTTCTGACTGTGCTCCATTTTGGCTCACCCTTAATTCTTAAGACTGATGTCTAGCATGTTGCAAACATACACTTCAGACTTCTTGCTCTTTGTTGTGTGTCATGGAGCAATTGGAATTAAACTCTGCAGCGCAGTGAACTGGGAGCCAAGCATGGAAATGTAAAAGGAGGATAAAGTTTGGGACTTGTAAGAGTGTTTATTTATGAGACAGTAGTGCCTATTGAACTAGTAAGCTCACTCTTAGTTCTTTGGTGAAGGGAGAAATTTGAACTGGATGACAAACAAGAGAAGAACAATGTGATGTTATAGCATATGGCAGCATTAGGTCTGATTTTAAGAATGGGCTCAAACTTCTGGCTAACTGATACTGTAAATGCACCTTTGTGTAAGGCTGCAGAGCACAGAGATGGGGGTAATGGAGAACATGGAAAGCATTTAACAAGTTTCTCAAAGAACACTTTTGTGTATCTCAGCACAACTTTTTCTTGAAGCCCAGGCCAGAGTTCTCACTTCACAATTTCTTGGAAAGTACTGCCCAGAGTCAGATAGGGGTTATGGCATGTGTAACCCCGAATGTCTTAATTAGTGACAACATCCAGTTGCTGACAAAGGCAAAACACCAGTTGCTCCATAAACAAATATTTATGTGTAATAGACGGAACGCGTAAACAGCTTTTACAGTGTTTCTTCAATAATTTCTCAATGTGATCAAGAAGTTAACCTAGAAGTGTTTCTTCCTGGGCAGACTAGTACGATCTGATGTTATTAACATATACACTCACTGGATTCGAGTTTGCCCTGTAACACTGACATACAACATACAGACTCGGTACTGCATTTGGATTTCAGTGCTGTAACAAATGAATATGAGGACATTTTTCCTGTGCGATCTCCATTTCTGAAATTATTTCAGTCTGTGTGGCCTGGAATACAGAGGTGCAACTTGGATTTTTTTTAAAAGCTGGCAAAAAGATTTTCATTGCTTCTCAAGCCTTTCCAAAATGCTTCTCTTGTCAGCAAACAAAGGTTTGGCAGAACCTTATAACTAGATCTGTTCAGGCCCTTTTTGTGACTGCTTGCATCAGCTCCCGTGTGGGCAAAGAAAAAATATAGTATTGGCAAACCTGAGCACTCAAACATTACGAATTGGGCTCCAGAAATTCAGCAAACTGCTTTAAAATTCCTCAACATAAAAAAAATTGATAAATTGAATAGAAACATCTTTCCATCTGCCCTGTGACCCTGAGCATTTTGAATTATAATTTAAAGTGTTTCTCTGCAGCCAATACAAACCTGAATCTATTTTACAGGAGAAAACTGCAGTTAAATTCAAGGTTGCAGAAGCTGGATTTTTAAGAACACCACCAAATAAGAACAGACTTACAGTAAAATTATAGTGACTGCTGACATAGTGTGTAATGTGCAGCAACAGCATCACACACAGATGAGAACTGCCAGCAACATCATTCTTTCTATAGCATTCAGTTTATTCTCTAGCCAAGAACCAGTAACACCTGGGTGTATGAGTAGAGCTAGGCAGACAGCAGCAACTCCATTTCACAGAGTATCTAACTGTTTCTAAATTTAGTTTCATTCATGCAAAACTAAATGTAGACATTCTCTTTGGAATAGTGTGTTTGTCTTCAGACAGCTTTACTTGAAGTCCCTACTCAGAGGGACCACTTTGGCAAATGGCATTGGCCTCATTGTGTCCTTTACAGAGCTTTGAACAGAGGAGTCAAAAAAGCCTCACTGCACTGGAATTTCCAAAGAATATGTCATTTTGTAAAAATAGAAGCTCTTAGAAATGTATCTGGTTTCTTCAGTTGCTTTTGTGGGACAACACATAAGAGAAAACATATTTGTGGTTCAGGTTGGAAAACAGAGGTAGGTCTCACTCAGCTCTATTTTTTGTTGTACAGATGAAGAATTACTCTTTATAGAGGATAAAGAATTTGAACGTCTGATGTCCAGGCTTTTGTAACAACCACCATGTGAAAGACAAATTCTCCAGCATAAATCTGCAACACATATACAAATTTGAGAAGCTTTGTTTTCATTCCAGTATGGAAAATACTTCCATGCTTGATTAAAATAAAAAAAAGAAAGAGAAAAATGAAATGAAGTTGTTTGGGAATCAGTAGTATTCTGGAAAAGTTAGGAACCTCCAGCTCGCAGGGAATTCTGCCTACCCTGGACCATATGGGGCAGAGACAATGGGAGCAAGTATCCTTCAACTACTCCTGCTTCACCTGGGAGTGCTTCTCTAGAGCTGTATGCAGATATAGTTGAACAGGAGAGCAGGGCTCTAGAGTCTTACTGCTATCTGCACAGTATTGACAGATAGGAACTGTATCCCCATAACTAGTGTGATGCACAGCTCTCTCCAGCGCTTTCTCCCTCTGCATATATTCTTAAATGTACTTATGCGCATAAACTTTAAGGATCCAAGTTCAACAAATCCCAGTTTAAGAAAAAAATTGCTCCTGAATTGTTGTGATTTTCTTGCTGCCTAACTTAGCTCTGAGCCTTTCTGAATGTAAGCAGTGCTAAATCGCCTGCACTGGGAACTTACTCCGGAAGGATCCCAAAATATGTGTGTCTAATTAGCCACCACTCTTCTAGCTGAAGCCTTCACTGCTGTTGTCTGCGTGTAGGCACTCACATGGTTCAAAAAGACCCATGTTGCTTCCCTCCTTTTTTAGTAATAGCAAATGTTGACATTTGACACAGAAACTGCACAAGAAACAAGAAAACTGGATGTGTTTTTTTAAAAGCATCAGTTTTTGCTTTTCTCTCTCTTTAGGAAACTCCCTGAAAACTTGACTTAGTTCCAGTTTCTTCAACAACTGGCCAATACATTATTCCCAAGTTTCCCTTTGCATCTCTCCCCACTGAACAATATCCTACTTCCCCTGACATGTTTGCTAGCATTTGGGGAAATCTTTACAAATAACAGCATTTTAAAGATGAAAACCCACAGCTTTTTTTCTGCCAGCCTCTGTCCATCAGGTCTTTTCTTTTTTCCACTTAACACCAATGTTAATGTCAACCCTTCTTTTCCTCTCTCCGCAGCTGACTTGTTACTTACACACATCCCATGCATCCAGAACCTCGTGTATTGTTTGCTTCTGTCTTCAGTCTTGTCCTCCACAGCTCAGGTTCTGGTTCATATTGTGCTTACCTCACGTCTGCTGCATTTCTGCCCCGTTTGAGTGCACCACACTGTCCCTTAAAATCACCGCATACAGCTCCCGAGGAATCCTTTCTGTGCCTTTCCCAAATACTCAGGATGAGTAGAAATCAGAGGAAGATGTGAAATTCAAGCTTTTCCATATTCCGCATTTCTCTCTCTCAGTTGTCTTCTTTGCCACACTCCAGAGATTCTTATGGGCAGTTTTAGAGAGGTGACCCTTGTCATGATTTTATTCCCATTTTAAGGAATTCTACTTCACAAATATCCAGTTGGACTGCTGGAAAGAACCAGTGATTTCCTGCTTCTCTTCTGGAGTTGACCCTGATTAAACACTGCTGCTAATTTATTACAGAGATAAGAACCATAGAATCATAGACTCACTATGGATTGGAAAGGACCTTGAAAGATCATCTAGTCCAATCCCCCTGCCACAGCAGGATCACCTAGACCAAGTCACAGAACATCACAGAACAGAACATTACGAATTGGAAGCGACCTCAAAAGAACTCCCAGTCCCATCTCCCTGCTGCAGCAGGGCCACCCAGACCAAGTCCAGGTGGGTTCCAAAAGTCCCCAGAGAAGAAGACTCCACAGACACCCTGGGCAGCACACCCCCCACACCCCGCCCCCCTGTGCCCCTGTCACCTTCACTGGGAAGAAGTTATAGAATCACAGAATCCATCAGGGTTGGAAGGGACCACAGGATCATCCAGTTCCAACCCTCCTGCCATGGGCAGGGACACCCCACCCTAGAGCAGGCTGGCCAGAGCCTCATCCAGCCCGGCCTGAAACACCTCCAGGGATGGAGATAAGATTTTTATTATATGTTGGCACAAATATTATGTGCATGGAGAGGTCTATTTATATAGAAGTCAAGTGTTTAGCTCTTAATGACCAGACTGCATGCATCATTCATCCACCTCTGCATCCAGTGACTGTCTAGCAAAGTCTTTTACCAACAGGAATCAGCCATTGTCCCGTTTGTCTTATGAATGCTCCAAAAGGAGTAAGTTAATTAGCTACTCCAGAAACACTTTTAAAACTGGAATGACATTGTTCTTTAGCTATTACACTATCCGGTAAAATGACATGTGACACTATGTCATTCCATCTCCCCAAAGCAAGAATGGGTTATGCCTGCTCAATAGTTATGCTTCATGGTCTTAATTCCTAGTCCGAAATTCTGGAATCTGCTTTCTGAGATTAGCAGTGCCCTCTTCCCTGATTTTAAACAAAAATAATTGGAAAGGCACATGTACCAGCTTCCAGTTTATAAGAGTTCATTATATGAAATCCCCTGAGCTCCTCCAATTAGAAAACAACTTTTTGACTTAATATCCTTCAATTGTTAAAAACTTGCGTCACTGAGAGATCACAGTGAAACGTAAAGGTCCCAGCACATTGGCACTTGATTGTGAGGAGATGTGATTGTTCCACATTTAGACTGGAAAGGGTTAGGAACTCCACTTCCCAATGTGCTTAATGAATGAAAGGAAAATTGGACCCTTGAGCCAGAGGCAATGACCTAACTGAGTGAAAAATGTTTGCAGGTTAACAAGGGCAACTGTTCCTTGCTATAATTCCCACTGGAGGTGAATGACAAAAAGGGCCAATAAACCTCAGGCTTGGGATTATTTATTAACCTGTTTTCTTCCTAGAAGAAAAGACCTAACTGTAGATCTTGGAAGACAGAACTGAAAAGACTGTCCTTGTACAGAGAGTAAATTACTGACCATGTGCACTGCTTAAACAGAGAAAGGTGGGAAGGATCAGGTTTTTAAAAAGGAGGCTTCACTGGGACTGAAATGCAAAGAGAGTAAAAACAACACTCTCTTAAATTAGTGTATTTAAGAGCTAATTTAAGCTGCATTGGGACAGAGTGTAACTGAAATGACATGTAAGCATGACATTTTAGATATTGTCTTTATAAGTATTGCTACCTAACATGCTGGTACAGCAAATCTGTAGCTTCCCCGCAAGAACTCAGAAGCTAGGGTGTGGTGTACAAGTACTCGGATACTCAGTGTTGTGATGGAGACTTGGAACCTATCTAGCTGGAAGTCTTGCAACTCACTTCTCACCCCAGAGGGTAGGCTTGGTTTCCAATTTAAATCATTTGTCATGAAGGAATGGAGAGATCATGTCTGGAGCCTGACAGAGACAATGGGAAAAAAAATGCAAGGTAAATACAGAATAATGCAGGAAAAGCCTTAAAACCAGTAATAACCAATGGAGCAGCTGTCAAACTACCTTTACCAAGAGAAATCCAAGTGATGCCTTCTCAGGAAACAATGCAGACTAGTCAGGAGAGATTTGAAGAGTATGATCCAAAGTTGAGCTGTTTCAGTGGGGTTTGTATTGTATTGGTCCCTAACAGAATGCACAAATAATGTATTGCTTCCTGTGTTTGAAGTGCCAAAAGTGAGACCGTTGCGAGCATTCTGCAAACCATATGTCCGACTCAGTCTGGGGCTGAAGCAAAAGTAAGGGATATGCGTTGACATAATGCAACTCTGTCTGCAACATAGCTGTGATACCCACAATGCAGAGATGTGTTGCAGTAACAGGAGCTGCGTTTGAGTTCCTTGTTAAGGCAACTCTGTTCTTTTAAAATTACTCTTTTCATACCCTGTTGTGTACCTGTGGAAGAGAAGAGGAACATCATATTTCTCTATTTCTTTTCTCTCTCTGAATGACAGCCTTCATGCTGAGATCTCTTCCTGAAAATGTGTCATTGAATTTGTATGAGCTTTAGTTGTGTTTTTGCAAGTTTCATGGACTTCAAGATGCCTAGAAAAGTCACATTTGATTACAAATTGCATTTGCCCTTGCAATGACATTCAACAAGTACAAGCACAAGGTCCTGCATCTCAGTTGGGGTAATCCCAAGCATAAAGGTATACTGAGTGGTGAATGGATAGAGAGCATTCCCGCAGTTAAAGGTGTTGCTAGATCAGAAGCTCAACATGAGCTGTCAATGTTTGAGTGTAGCACAGAAGGCCAAATGTACCTTGGACTACAACAAAAAAGAAAGCGTGGCTAAAAGGTGAAAGGAGGTGATTGTCCTCTTTTATTCTGCTCTTATGACACCTCCGGTTCTGGAGTCAGCAATACAAGTAGGACACAGGACTGTTGGAGCAAGTCCAGAGGGCTATAAGGACAGAGGGCTGGAGCACCTCTTCTATGAGGACAGGCTGAGGGAATTTGGGCTGGTCAGCCTGGACAAGGGAAGGCTTCAGTGGGAAACCATACAGCAGCCTTCCAGTACCTGAAGGAGGCTACAGGAAAACTGGGAATGGACTTGTTATGATGGACTCTAGTGATAGGAAAAGGGGGAATGATTTCAAGCTAAAAAATGGTAGATTTAAATTAGATCTTAGTAAATAAATAATAAATTCCTCACTATCAGGGTAGTGAGGCACTGGAAGTGGTTGTTCAGGAGGGTTTTGGATGCCCCTCCCCGGAAGGTCAGGTTGGATGGGGACTATGTGCAACCTTGTCTAGTGAGAGGTGTCCCTGCACATGGCAGGAGGGTTGGAACTAGATGATCTCTGAGATCTTTTCCAACCTAAGCCATTCTATGATTCTATGATTAATTTTTAGCTTAAAAAAAATGAAAGAAGCAGAACTTTGCATTCTGTCGAGATGGCTTGTAGTTAATGCAGGTCATGGTAAGAAGACAACTTCAGTTGGAGTTCTTACATGGTTTCCTGTATGTGTCTAGAAAGAAATAATATTTTAAAGACGGTTTTTTCCCTATAACTTATGCTTAGTTTAAAATACAAGCTGTTCTACACTTCCCTCTGCTAGTAGAAGGAAAAGTGGATGAGGTATATGTGGACAACAGTTAGCACATGAGAGCTTACATTTAAATTTGTCTGTAAACCTAAAGTTCAGACATAAAAAGCAGACCCTGCAATATGTCAGTGATGTTGAGGGGAAATCTGTAATGCTTTGGTCCCAGAATGACTGATGAGTCCATAACTCACGCTGTCATCTTCTTGTAGACATCTGTTCTGCTTCACCTGTAGAAGAGTTGCTTTCAGGAAGGTGTCATCTCTTTTGCGGTTTTTCTTCCCATGGAAAGGGAAGGCAATAGTCATTAACAGCCCTGGAAGGCTATTGTATATCCTGAGTAGTATAACTACAGTATATACCTAGTATAAATATTATTGCCCCTGTTGCAGTCAGTAGAACTGTCTCTGTATAGCACAGGCCAGTAAGAATTGTGCTTTCATAACTGAGTGCAACACCTGTGAGTCTTCACTAGTGCGGTAATATCTGCAGCCCTCAGGATGTAGAGATCAGCTTGAGATATAAAATATCATAGAATCCTTTTGGTTGTAAAAGATCTTGAAGATCATTGAGTCCAACTGTTGATCCAGCACTTTCAAGTCCACCACTATATGGTGCCACTCAACACTATATCTGTATGTCTTAAATACGCACGACAGTGCAGACTCCAGCACTGCCTTGGGCACCAGTTCCAATGCTTGATAACTTTTGCAGTGATTATTTTTTTCTGATACCAAATCTAAACATTTTAAGTAGTTGTAGAGAGTGAGGTCTCCCTTCAGCCTCTTTTTCTCCAGGCTAAACAACGCCAGCTCCCTCAGCTGCTCCTCACAGGACTTGTTCTCTAGACCTTTAATCAGCTTTGTTGCTCCTAATTGGAAATGCTCTAGCATCTCAATTTTTTCTTGTAGTGATGGGCACAGAACTGAACATTGTATTCAAGGTATGGCCTCACTGGTGCCTGGTACAGGGGGACAATGACTACTCCTGCTGGCCACACTCTTTCTGATGCAGGCCAGGATGCCACTGGCCTTCTTGGCCACCTTGGCACACTGCTGGCTCATATTCAGACAGCTATCACCAAATACCCCCAGCTCCTTTCCCCCCAGCAGCTATCCAGTCAATCTTCCCCAAGCCTGTAACATTGCACTGGGTTGTTATGGCCCGAGTGCAGGACCTGGCACTTGGTCTTGTTGAACCTCATACCACTGGCCTTGTCCCAATGACTCAACCTATCTGTTGACCATCTGTAGACCCTCCCTACCCTCCAGCAGATTAACACTCCTGAGCAACGTGTCATCCACAAACATACTGAGGGTGCATTTGATCCCCTCATCCAGATAATTGATAAATGTATTAAACAGAATTGGCCCCAATACTTAGTCCTGTGGAACATCACTTGTGACTGCCCACCAGCTGGACCTGACTCCATTTACCACCCCTCTTTGGGCTCAGCTATATAGACAGCTTTTTATCCGTTGAAGGGTACACTCATCTAAGCCATGAGCAGAAATTTTCCTGCAGGAGAGTGCTTTAGGAAATGTTGTCAAAGGCCTTGTTAAATCCCAGTTAGAAAAAATGATCCCACTTTTGTCTCAGCCACTAGCTGGATCATATTGTCATAGAAGAAGGTCTGGTTAGTCAAGCAGGATCTGCAATTCACGAACAGACAACCAAACTTAAGAGGTCATACTTGAGAGTAACCATCCAAGAACAGCTGGCAGTGCTGCTCCTGGAGATTCCCAGTCCTTCAGTCCTGTCTTTAATGTCACCCTTAGCACTACCAGACTTGCAGCTATTGTTTCTCACAATGTGAAGCCTTGTCCAACTGTAGGGAAGTCTTCTCACCATGAGGCTGTAGATGCTACAGAACCTTTGTACTATCCTGTCTATGTACAGATACAGTGCTCCTAAGCGGGGTGCCTGAAGTCTTTATACTTACTGTCTCTTTGCCTGAACAAGCCAGATGTATTTCTGAACTTTGGAGGAAATGAAAGGAAAACTTGCCCGTTCTTATTGGACATTGGCTGCAAAGTTTCATCTCTGATCTCTTTATTGTATATTCTAGGGAACTGTGAAAGTCTGCATAGTAGATCCTGCTAGGAAAGAGGGGAAAAGAAATAAAAATAATTACAATGAGAAAGTAATGTAGAGTTTTTAAAAAGAGACCAGTAGGTAATATTTAGGTTGGTAGCAAAATGCTTCTTTGGGAAAGTATCCACATTACTAACTATAAAAGGTTAGGAAGAAACACTTCTGGTTAGATGAAAAAGTCACAAGTGAGTAGAAGGTCAGAACTACAGTGACTTGTAATTCAGCTCAGTTTGTATTAAACCCAGATATGAACTCCTGAACTTGTTTTACAGTTACTTTTTTAATTTGGAATATTGATAAGAAATTAGTAATCATGGAATATATCAGTTTCTTTCTAAGTTGTATGGGATACTGGTGACTCAGACATACTGTTCAGGGAGTTGAAAAGCTTGCTGCTCTCAGTTACCATCTATATAGTTCTTTACGCCTCTACAATTCTATGTATAAGGTGGGTTATTTCATTAGTATTGTTTCAGTGTTTACAAATATAATTTTCTTCTTTAGTGTTCTTTAAACATGGACAGACATTTTTGTCAATTAAATTCTAAACGATACAATTAAATAGCAGTAAAACTTCATCTGCTTAAAAAAAGAAACATGTTGGACACAAAAGTTTTGTGTAATTTCTGCCTAAACCCTATTATTCTTTAACTCAGTTTTTATCGGTAACTCTGCTGCCACTTGGCTACCACTTATGGGTGTTGTGCAGGAGAAACGAAAAGGGCACATACTGGAGTTTGAGAACATAATCCATGTGTAGTAAATAAAGATTCTGTGTTTTTTCCAACAAACCCAACAATCTTGTTTTCTTTGCTGGGTACTTTTCCCAGACAAATATTGTGCAACCTGAACAAGCAGTGAAAATTCACAGACACAGAATTCCATGAAGGTGTTAGAGTGACCCTAGAAGCCTGCTATGCACCAGTTGTTTCATGCGATATTTGCAAACCTCACAAATGTTACTCTACATGCTTGTATTCATGCCATTGCCTATGAACTTGTCTCATAAATTAAGTAAGGTTGGGTCTTGTCAGTTCTTGGATAGGAGGCCTCCAAGGAAATCCCAGATGGTGCAGGCATTGATAGTGATTTGGTGGGAAGACCACCTACAGTGTTAACACTCACTCCTTTTCTGGACAGAAAGCATTGTGCTTGCAAGGATGTTGCACTTCTTTTTTAAAGTTAAAAATTAAGAACCTGACCCAAACTCAGTATTTTAAAGCATCATAATAATCTTATCACGTCTCGCATGAAAGTACCGAAGTGCTTCCAGTATTGCCAGCTGAAGTCAGAAAACTCTTAGAGTTAATTGAAAATGTATTTCTCTCTTTTTTTGTCTCTCCACCCCCTCTGTGAACTATTCACTGATAACTAAACACTCTTTAATCTTTAGCAGCATTTTCTGTAAGCTTTTGTAAAACTTTCAAAGCTCAAAAAGCACCACAGCAACAGAGACTGGGAAATTTTAATGTGGACCTTTTTCTTTCTTTCTGTGGCACAGAGAAAACGCCACGTTCCCATTTAATGTGCTTTGCATTAGTACTTTGACAGATGTCATCTTGTCTCGTGTCTCCATTTTCTGCTGTGATCTGGAATTCCTGGTTGCACCACAGCATTTTGGCAGAGCAGGGAGGGGTGCAGGCGTTAAAGAGTGAAAAGCGTGGGCCAGGTGCCCTGTGACAAGGGAAGCGCTGTTTGCTGTGCATTGCCTCAGTAATGTGTGCATTCTCCCTGTTGCCTCCCACAGCATCATTGTAATTCTTGTTCCAGGGGAGTTTGGTTGTTTTTTTTCATATTGCCTTTGATATTCTTTATAAAAAATGAAATTATTTACTGAACACAGACGTTTGTCATGAAAAAGTGTAACGCGTAGAAAATGGAGGGAAAGCAGTTAAAGCAGAAACAAATAATAATCAGCCTTGATACTGCTCTGCCCACATGAATCTTCTCATTATACAAGTGCAGAGCACAATAGTCCTGGGTTTTTCCCAACAGCAGATGTCCTTCTGGTCAAATACAAGCTTCCTCACAGCTACAATAAGAATGATAGAATTACAGATTTTGCATGTGGAATGACAAGATTATAACTGTTTTCTAAGGTTTAAAATCTAAAGTTTTATCACAGAAAGAGTTTTTCAAAACCTGGAGGCCTTCACAGCTTTGAAAAGTCATAGAATCATAGAACAGCTCATGTTGGAAGGGATCTTGAAGATCATTTAGTTCCAAGTCCCTTATCACAAGCAGGGACACCTTTCATTAGACCAGTTTGCTCAAAGCCCCATCCTACCTGGTCTTGAACACCTCCAGCGATGGAGCTCCATTTCTTTGAGCATCCTCTTCCAGATTCTCACTACATTCAGAGCAAAGAACATCCTTTTTATATGTCTAAGAAGCTCTGAATTATCCTTGACATTTACAGTTGGCCAATGCATTAAATATATACAAAACTAACAGATTTCTTTTTTCCACAGGGGATGTCTGCCTTTCACTCTTGGAGCCCAGTTGCTGTAGGGTGCTGTGTACAGTACAAAGAGTATACAGCGTGAGTAAAACTTCACACTGTAAATAGTCTATAGTAGGTTCATTGAACCTGGTCTTAAGTTCTTCATAAACATAGTCAAAGCCATGTAGAATTTCAGCAGAAAGCCACAAGGAAATTGCATATTATAAGGGACACTAGCAAGAAATCACAACCAAGCATGAAATAAATGTGTACATTAATAATGTGAGAATCTCTACTCCTCCTAGGATTTCCCATTGATCTGGGAGTTGAAAAAAGGAAGAGAAAGAGAATAATTAATGAACCTAGCTCATAGTTTCTAAAAATTAGGGATGGAGGTTATGAAAACATATTTTGATCTTTAGTTGGGTGTTATGAAAACTTTGCTACTTGGTACTCATCCAGTAGATTGGTAGTATCTTTAGGTTTTAAGAATTCATGCTGCTCAAAACTAACCTTGGTTCCTAGGAAGTAAAATGTGAATTCTTATCTATTTTGCTAATATTTTTGGGTTTAGTAACTATTGCGAACAATATTGCTAGTCTAAACAGTACTTGAATAAATAAACTGAAATAAATTGAACTGTATGGCCTCTGAAAATTTATCAGCACAAATACTGATCTAAACTAGGTCTGGATTTCTGCCCTAGGGCAGCGGTCACAGCCATTGTGCTCAGACATTGCTTAGCTCTACAGTTTAGTGGTGGACTCGATGATCTCAACGGGCTTTCAGGTTACTGAATGATTCTGTGATAAGACTACTACAGCTTTATAGAGCAATGCCAGAGGTATCTCAGCATCAGGGAGAGAACTCAGATGAGGGAACAGAACAGCATGACAAAACAGGAAGATAAAGGAATGACCCTTAAGGGGAAAAGGAATTTGGTTTTGTTGGGGTCTTTTTGTTGTGGTGGTTGGAGAATGCTTTCTTCCAGGATCTTGAATGAGTTTTGAGTTGCTGGATGTCATGATTTGTTTCTGACTGCAAACAAAACCCCAACACAATCCTCCTGTGGTAGTTAACTCCTCCATTAACTCCAAGTGCAAAGGATCTCAGTGTTCAAACCCCGTAATCATGAGGTTGATAATATACCAACTGACAGTTGTGACAGTTTGCGTTTTCAAGAGAAAATAACATACATGTGACAGGACAGGAAGAAATGGCATCAAGATGCACTGAGGGAAGTTTAGGTTGGACATTCGGAAAAACATCTTTATTGAAAGGGTCATTGGGCATTAGAACAGGCTGCCCTGTGGTTAAATCAGCATCCCTTGGCATGTTTAAAATTCCTGTAGATATGGAGCTCAGGGACACGGCTTAACTGTGGGCTTGGTACAGTTGGCTTAACGTTTGGATTCAATGATCTTAAAAGTCTTTCCCGACCTAAATGATTCTATGCTTCTATGGTAAGCACAAGCAACATAAAAGATTATTTTTCTCATACTTTCAAAATGCTGGTTCTATCAGAACTGAGGTGCAGATTATTTATAATAGAATCTACTGATTTCAAAGATTTCCTATGGTGGCAGGGGGAAAAAGGTGCTTTGATGCTGCTACATGGTTTTACTTACCCGTTTTCAGGATGAAATGCTTTGATATTTCCTGTCATCTTGTATCTGAGTTTGAATTAAATACAATACCAAAGCCTACAAAGAGTTTTAAAAGTTGAAATCAAAACAAGCAGATCAGCTTCAGAGAGTTTTATTTGTCAGCAGATTTGTATGGCATCTTCAGCATTTCTTAAGTGCAGAATTTCCTCTGGAACACAAAGAGATGGCCTGAGTTCTTCTGGCATCTCTAATCATAAAAGGCTTTGCTTATGTGTTTATTTAATATTTGCGCAGAAGAAAATTTCAGTGTAGAGGGTGAACTCATTAAGGGGTGAATCAGGATGTTATAGGAATGGGAGTCATTCTTGCTTGGTGCAGACACTAGGAGATGGGTCAGATGAGTCAGGAACTGCAGAAGGTAGAAGGAATGTTTTGCATGTACAGCAGCTCCATAGCACCCTGATGAACTGGGTTCTTTTCCTACCTCTTCTACCTGTTGGAGTTGGTTGGTGCCAGGTGACTCTACTGAAGCTGGCTTCTTCAAGACAGTCATAAACTGTGTGCTATTTGCTTTCTGGGTGTCTGGTGGCAGATGCTATGGAGGACCAAGCTGTACAACTATTCAACACTCACAGTGGTAGCAGAGCCGAGTAGAGGACCATGATTTCAAAAGCTAAAGAATACTTGCCATGATAGAATTAAAAAAATATAAATGTGTGTGAACTTGGTCTGGTAGCTCTAGCTGTCTGCATTTCTGTTATAGCTGAGTAATAATCTGGATGCTGATTTCCTCTGAACAGGAATTGTCGTCATTCGTAGCTGATTGAAACACTGTATAAATGAATGCCAGTGTGAAATATAGAATTGTAAAATCATTAAGGTTGGAACTGACCATCAAGTCCAACCATCAACCCAACACCTCCATGCCCACTAAACCATGTTTCCAAGTGCCAGATCTACAGGGTTTTTTTAATGCTTCCAGGAAACAACTGCCCTAATGTCTGAACTAAGCCTGGTACAAATTGAGACCATTTCTTCTGGTCATATTGCTAGTGACTTGGGATAAGAGACTGACCCCCATCTCTCTACAACCTCCTTTCAGGTAAATGGCAATATGATCACACCTTAGTCTCCTCTTCTCTGGACTAACCAAACCCAGTTCTCTCCACTGTTCCTTATAAAATCAGAGAATCATTGGGGATTAGAAGGGACCTCCAAAGATCATAAAAATCTGCCCTCCAGACTCTTTCACTTGCCTTGTTGCCTTTTTTTGGGCAAGTTTCAGCTTCTCTGTGTTCTTGTATTGAGGTGCCCAAACTGAAGGCAGTATTTGAGGTGAGGTCTCATTAGTACCAAATACAGAAGGATGATCACTTCTCTACTCCTGCTGGCTACACTATTTCTGATGCAGGCCAGGATACCACTGGTCTTCTTGGCCATATGGGCACACTGCTGGCTCATGTTCAGACAGCTGTCAAACAGCACCTCCAGGTCCTTTTCTGCCAAGGAGTTCAACGTGGATTCTTTCTTCAGAGTAATACTGCACACTTGCAGTCTGATAAAGTGGAATCATCCATCTCAAAGCCAAGCTCTTCTAGAACTTTGGGTTTTGTGTCTAGGTTCACTAAAGCTTAGTATCTCTGGGAGATTTTTGAAAATTAGACTGTCCTTGCAGGTTCAGTAATTGAAACAATAGGAATTAGGATGGATGAGAAGCTCCTGTGGGAGGGTGTAAGTAGATACCCTGCATTTGGTGCTCCCCAGACTACCTCTTCCTCTGTCTGGATTTCTTGGTGAGATGTCCTCTCTATTACCAGAAACAGGTCCATATAATGACACACTTTTTGAAGTGAAGAACTGAATATTGTCCATCTCTGCGTGTTCAACAGAAAATATTTTTCAAGTTGCCTACAATTTAGAAAGTGCTCAACATATGGTTTTGAAAATCTGTTTCCATTGAACTAGGCCCATAAAACATACAGATCAGTTTCCTTCCCACTCCTCTCCACAAAAAAACTCCAGTTGGGCAAAACTGCTATTACTTCTGTAGCTCGCCATGAACATCAGAGCTTGGCTGGATTACACTGCCCTCAGTTTCTTCCACCAGTGATGCATAGCAGTGATTAAATAAGTTCCATCCTCCTTTGGAATATGGCCACAGTTTAAACTGCTCAGAGACAACTGATCAGGCTGAGTGCTACCTCCAAACTCGGCCACTTTTCTCAACCCAGCGTTCCCTCCTGGCCTCTATGGTTTCCTTGTAACACAATCACCTCTCTGTATTGTAGTCACCAGTTAGCTTCCTCTGAATTTGTATGCAATGTGATGTGAGGTAGCAGATTCCCTGGCCCACAAGGTATGTAATTTTGCAACCTTAGGAAAATAAATTCCTGGTAGATTTCTGCTCTTCCAAAAACAAGTCGAATATTTACTGACTAAGATCTGGACATGATCTTTGCTTGAGTTTTTAATTCTGCTTGTTGCTCCCCCGTGTTCCCCATGCCCCTAGACTGACTAAGGTTAATATCCATCCCACATACACCACCGTCTCCAAGCTCTTGGCCATCACTGTTATCTGTCACACTGAGGTACTACACAGGAAAATGGAGAAAAGCATAGTTATTGGCACAGGTAATCTGGAAGGTGGGACAGCTTTCTTACCCAGTAGATATTATCGTGCTTCAGAAGCATCTGAAGAGAGTCAAACGTAGTCCACACACATGTTCGATTTCATGTGTTGCGTTGAGGCCAAAATTCAGGGCCAGCTGCTCCTAAGCCTTTGGCTTTTCTGTAACTACACCGAGTGTTGTGTATGTGTTTGCCTGGCTGTGGCCTCAGCCCCAGAGCCATGGATATGGTTCTTAGCCTCTCAGTGCTTTCTTTTTCAAAAAATAAAATTACATCATTCGGAGTTAAATCTAGAGAAGTGGTTTGCTGTCTTTTGGCTTATTAAAACGCAGTAGTACCAGAAAATATAATGTGATAACTACTGCCTGACTTTTGCATCTATATGGGGTAGACTTTAATATTGTTTTAAAACAGATGATATAGGAAATGGAGCCTCCAAACTCCTGTATTCTTGCTGCATGTAAACTGGTACGTTTTTGTCACACATGAGGACAGACATTAAAAATAACTTTATAAAGTATTTATGAGGTTTTGATTTACCACAATTATTTTGCCTGGCTTTTAGAGTCCCTGAATAGTATCTTAATGCTAGATCATATTTTCTGACAACAGAACACCAGATACGCTGTAATGATTTGGCATTCCGCCTTTTGGAATAAAGGCCAAAACTGGCTAAATAAATCTTTTCCAATAGCAAGGAGCAATGATTGCACTGTAAACTCCGGATAAGTCTGTGATATTACAGA
The DNA here is from genome assembly GCA_013397515.1 of Upupa epops. Taxonomy (NCBI): domain Eukaryota; kingdom Metazoa; phylum Chordata; class Aves; order Bucerotiformes; family Upupidae; genus Upupa; species Upupa epops. Next base: position 181,178 of record VZRI01004503.1, read on the forward strand.
AAGCAACTGTTTTGCAATAAATTGACTTAAAAAAAAGAATTATATGAGCAAAAATTTCCCATACTGGAAAGATGCCAACGTGGCACTGTGCTACCATCGGCTACTAGACTGTTGCGACTGAATTTAATGTGGACAGAAAGGGGTTTTTTGATTAATACACTGAAGGCTGGGTGAGAATCCCAGAAGAGAGTAGTACTTAATGGAAATGTTAACTTTATTAATAACACACAGAGCATGTTTGTGTTCCTAGTAGTCCACTGTACACTCGGTTAAGAAAAGGCAGGTGTTCTGTGAAATAGCTGGGGCTCATGCAATGTGAGAATGCCGTCATGAGGGGCCAAGCTCTGAGTGTCCAAGTTTCATCTGGACACAGTGGAGTAAAATTACCACCGATTTACTTGTGATGTATTACTGTAAGTCTTAAAAGTGATACAAGAGATCAGGGCTGTCATGCTAAGAACTCTTCAGACATCATTTTCACTCAGAAGAGCTTATAATTTAAACTGCAGACACCTCAGGCCTGGTGGGAGGGGAAGCAGACATTTTGAAATAAAAAGCTGCCAGTGGCAGCAGTGAAAGAAGGAGCAGTCCCAGAAGCTGAGTCGCATGGTGTGAGCTATGACTGTCAGCATGCAGGAGGATGCTTCACTCACTTTCCCTTCAAACTTCAGCGTGTGGAATGACTCAATGGAAACATTGCCATGGCTGTGCAGAGCACAGGTCCCTCCGGCAGCTCTGTGTGTGTGTTACACAGTTGAAATAGGAGGGCCCCACGGTGCTCTTCAGGTCAGGGTGTGAAAGCGGAGGGGCAAGTGCCCTCTGTGACCTCCTGCTGTATCTCTTCTTGAGAAACTAGCCCAGTTTTGCTTTAAAAAAGGGCCACAGCCAGCTGAACAAATGTATGGCTATTTGGGGTAGCATTTCCATGCAGTTCAGGTTAATAGTTCAGTTACGGTGCAAATGCTAAATCCATGTTCTCTAGAACATGGTATTGTAGCCTCATTGTAGGTAGTGTAGCCTCTGTGTAAAATACATTACTATGAGTTGTTGTTGTGCTGACACATTATAGTTACAAAAATATTCAGGCAGAGAAAGCTAAAACAGAGGGAAGGACGCTCAGGGTGCAGAAGGTCACACCAAAGCAAGTAAAGCTTTCCTGTAGCCCTGCAAGGACAGAATTTAAGCCCTGGGGTCTGCGTACAGCGCTGTGCACTACCATGCGGAGCTACTTCAGCGGCTGCAATTAAAATATGACTGAAAGGACACCTTGCGGAGTGGGGCTCTTCACTCCCTTCGTCACTGCTCCCAGAGGTCTGTTAGCACCTCTGGGCCAGTGGGCTGTGGGTAGACAGAGGGCACAGCTGGCCCCAGGCCCTGGCCCTAGAAGTTACCATCCCCAAGAGCAGATGGCAGTGGGGAATGCTGCAGACAGTGGTTTGGGAAGGGCTGCTGCATGTACAAGCAAGTGCTGAGAGGAGCCTTGGAGGGTGTCCAAAGCAAAACTCTTGGATTCTGAGCAGCCAGAAGATGTCAAGTGCCTTCCTGGGGAATAATACCAGGATATGACTGGCACCAGCGCGCTCCAGAAAACCTTATGATTACAGCTGTACCGTGGCCACTTCCTTTGGTTTCAAACCTCTCAGCCCATCTGAAATGTAGTGATGTCCCAGCTTGATGCATTTAGCACATCTGATTGTTTAATTGTCATCCTCCCTTCCACACATGTAGAATCACAGTTTCACCTGCTCATGTGGCACCCAGATGTGCTATCCTGAACATCAATGTGTGAGTGGCTTGGGATCACTGCCAGTCTGGTATCTTCTCCTGCCTTTGTTTGTGCTCTTCGTTCAAACTGCAGCTGCTGTGTGCCACACATCTCCAGGTACCTAAACATGAATGTTTCAACAAAATAATTGTGCAACTCTTATGATACTTAGCAGAATCTTCATTAGATGTGCTAAAAGCAAAAAAAAACCCACCTTCTAAATATAAGCAGTAAGAATCACTGTGCAACAACTGCACACTTTCCAGGGAAGGTAAATACAGGCTTTGAATTGTACTTTGTAAAGGCTTCCCATCATTGGAAGCCACATGGACTGATAGCTGTTCAATGAATGTGACAAACACACCAGCATAGGTGTGGTCCCAGCACTACGGCAGAAAACACATTTTTATTCTGAAAAATAGCCATTCCTGTCATTGTCACTGTTATTGTGTGAAGAGTGCAGCACAATGCCTCCTACTGTGGTGTTTTTAAAAAGCATTTAGGTGTTTAATTTAATTTCCAGTATAAAGCTGATCTGAAAGAGGCTTCTAGAAAGTGGTGGGAGCCAGAAGTTGTAGGCAGCAAAAAGATTTGAGAGAAGTTGCCAATAGATGTAGATCCAGCGGATGACTGCAGGTAAGGAGAAAAGGGAAATCCCTAGTAGGAAACATAGACTGTCCGCTGTGAACATTCTGTGTGTATTAATTAGATTCATTTACTCCTGCTCCAAATCCAATTACACTGAGTCATACCAAGAGAGGAGTCAGTGATACCTTTTTGGTTCCTATTGAGGCCGTTTGCGTGGTTTGGAGACTTTATGAGGGGTTTTTGTCACAGAGGCTGGTTTCCTCCACTAGTCTTGACCGCTGGCAGCATTGTGAAACATGGCTACGAGCACTGCTTGTGTTCTTAGAGCAAAGGTAGGATTCAGCCTCTGTGTTTGATGCTGTGGGTGCATGCTGTAATTCAGATATTTAAGGTGAGGGGGCCAGAAGGACACTAAAGTTCTTTCACCAGCAGCTGGTAATAGAGTTTGCAGTGCGTGGCCAGAGGCACCAGAACCACTTGACCAGAGGCTGAGAGATTTAACAACCTGAGAACTGTCTCAGGACTTTGAGTCTTTCCTCTCACTGCTGCTGTTCTCCTGCTGAATAACCTTCTCAGCCTAATGCCTCAGTTTCTTCAGTTGCAAAACGGATGCAGTAAGCACTGCAGAAGCAAACAATAAAATGTTTTTCTCTAGAGAGAGAAAACATTACGTATAAAAACTTTCTGTCTGGGATGTTTCAGAAGAGGGGGCAGGTTTTGCGTGGTCCCAGTGTCTCCTCCCTCACCCTTGCGATACTGTAACGATGGTGTGATGTGTGTTGTATAATTTCTGCTTGGTTGTTTCAATGAGTTCAGACTAAATAAATATCCATGTGCTTTTGGACCAGTTTGGAACTCTGCTTCTGTAATGGTCTCTGAAAATTGAATGTAGTACATTTTGAGTGCATTTAGTACTTGATTAGAGGTAGGTAGAAAGTGAGAAATCTTGAGTCACAGCTGTATGGGAGGCATTTTGGTGTGCAGAAATAAAAGCATCTTTAAGTGTGCAATGTTACACAGTTACTTATTTTAGAAAAATAGGTGTAAAACTGAGTAGATTGCTTCCTTAATAGCATATTCAACATTTTTAAGTTCTAGCATGTCAAGAACATAACAAAAATCCAGACACTGTCTAATTGTGCTGCCTAGTGATAATAAGCAGTGAATTAGTTAACAGTGTTGGTACTTATGTGTGCATGTTTATGCTTCAAGGCTGACACTCTGGTAAGATGAATGGGGGAAGTTAACTTCGCTTGATGCTATTGTTTTAGCTGGTAAGGATGAGAACTTAACAAGATGAAAGTATGTTGGTTTACATTGTTAAGGCTATCTTCACAACCAGAAGCTAGAAGCTTCCTTTATTATGAGAAAACAAACACATAAATTCTGGGAAATAGAATAAAACTCTCCATTAATCTGTATGAAAGCCTTAAATCTTTCAGATTCATAGATTTGCTGCCTCTGGTAATTATTTTCTTCTGTATTTTGAAATAAGAGTTTATTGTCATCAGGCAGCATTGTTGCTAACATCTATTGATGGGCTAAGAAATTACAGTAATAAAACCAAATACAGCAAGTCTTCTTCCAAATGTAGCATTTTGGAAATGGTGAAGAAGCAGAAATAAATACAAAGATAATGCTATCCTATTCCATTGGAAACTATTCAGAAAAGTAAATGACATTCTCGTCTCCTTTTGTCTTGTTGAACAATATAGAATAAGTAATTTGATCCGACTTGACGCCAGCTTCCCAACTGTAAAATGAGAGGGAACGAATTACTTTCTAAAAATGTTGAGAAATGCAGATGAAACATTTTTATGTCATCCCTTTTTGGGTCGCCTATGTTCGTACTGAAATGATGAGAACTGTTTACACAGAAATCTACCGTGCACCATGGGTAAGGATAGTAGAATCCAGGCTGGTTTTGTCACAGCTCAAAGGATACTTCTGAACCACTGCTTTGTTAGGTTTTACGGTTCCATTTTAGAAGAAAAAAGGGACCTGAAATGAATGAAACTGTACGTTAGTGAATGTTGCCATATGTCTGAAGATGTCCACACTCTTAGTCACTGAATATATCTCTGACTACCAGTATCTCATTTATAATACTGCTGCTGGGATTTTCAGAAAAAGCATTTAATGTCAGCTCTGTACTTAAACTGTAACCAACAAACCCTGGGGACCTATCAAGTTATCAGTCTTTAGTGCTGAAAACATAACATTGGTTTAAGGGTAGCTACTCAAAATGGGTCAAGTTGCAGCTGGGTATGTAAGAATGAACTAAAATTAATAAGGTATTTTCAGCTAAACAGACAAAATTCTAAAGTGTATGCATTTGTAAACAAGTACCTGATTCTATGAGCCCATTTTTATTTAAGCCTGTGAAAATTGGTTACGTGGTGTACACACACATGCACGACCACCTGTGAACACTGAGCTTCTCGGTTCTTTGCTGCAGAGAATTGGAACTGGAATTAAAACAGTATCACTTCAGCATTCAAAATCTGGACCAGATCCTAAGGTGTAAGCTGTCTGGGTTTGGAGTTTACGTACTTTAAAGGTAGATGTCATGTATTCTGATCCAAGTTGAAATGTGTGGTTATTGGTAGGAAAAAAGACAAACCTTTTCCTTTCAAAACTGAAATGCTTGTGTGTCAGATGTCTCCATAAATGTTTTCTCTTTCTAAAGGAAAAGAAAAGTTATTGGATGTTCTGATGTAAGAGCTGAATCTGAGCAAAGCAGCAGTAGAAGACATATATTTTGTGGCTGGAAAAAGCAGTTAGTCTGTCTTATGCACACTTTAATTAAAAAGGTAAAACCAAACCTGCTGGTGAGATCAAACACAAAACTGAGATTTTGAAGGCTCGTGGCAGCCAGTATTTTACAGTTACATTCACCATTTTTCCGTGATTATGTAAAGATCATGTCTCTATATTTTCTCATCACTTCCACTGGTAACTCTCTAAGAGACTGTATGGATTTGGCCCCAAGTGATTAGGTCTTTTTGTTTTTCGAAGCATATAAGTTATTCCCGGGCCATTCATTCTTGGACAATCTAATCAGAGTTCAGTTAATTTTGGAAGGAATAAGTTATGCTCTTCAGCTTATTTAGCAAAGTTGTCAGTGCCTCTCTGGATGGAATCTAACACAAGCTTCGGTTAAAGATCCAGACAACAAACGCTAAGCTTTTTGTGATACTCACTGAAAACTCAGAGAATCCAGAGATGCCTAAATGAATTGCAATGTTACTAAAACAAGTTTGAAAAGCCTCGAGAATATATTAATATAGTTTTTAATAAGAATTTGAGGTCTTTATGCAGAAGGAAAGTAAAAAAAAATCCTTGCTACTGTTGGCTTTACACATTTGTATGCAATATTTTATTTTGAAATGAAGAAGTCCTGAACTGCTGATGTGGAACAGACACATCTATCCTTTCTGCATCATGCTTTACAAAATATAAGTAACAAAAGAACACTATACACAGTTTTAGGATGTTATCTGTAATTATTATGATGGATACAGAGCCATTCAGTAGGTTCGCGTTATAATCCGAGAGAGTTTCTCAGCATACTTTCTTGATCTTCACTTAATTTTGTGAATATATACATAATAGATATCCGTATTAGAAATCTGTTAATTTCTCACTAGGAAAACTGAAATAAGTCACAGAGAGACTAAAGGTCTTATGACAATCAGAGAGGGTATGAGTCAGAACAGGCTAAATGAACTTGCATGTAGGGTTAACTTCAAAATTACCACATATTGTTTCTTACGACGAATCAGTGCAAGTGATAAATTAAGCTACCAAATTTCTGTTTGAAAACAAAACTAAACATTTGTAATTAACTTGGTTTTCCAAAGCTGAGAAAGCCCATGAGCAAAATCAGGTGGCAGGAAACATTAAAACACTAAACTATTAAATATAACTGGAAGTATTAAAGAAATCAGTGTAAATGTAAAATAACCATGCAACAAAAAATAGTGTGGTCCTGTAAGGCTCTCTTGTTTTGCTAATGCTGTTCAACTTCTTCAGCAAATTCTGAAAAATGTGACCTTATCAATAGCAAAACTTACAGGTGGCAAAATCATCTGATGAACAGATGACAGGGGAATCAACTGATCTGGATTGCTCCTAATAGATATTCTAAAGTAAGATGTTTTTGCATAGCTAACTTGAGGCCGAAGGACAAAGAATTCACATAACACTTATTCTTGTGGAACAGAATCATCTAGAGCATGGTGTCTAGAAAAGCCACCAATAATAGTTGGAAAGTGAGCTACCTGATTGATGCTATGATTAAAATGCCAGATGTGATCCTTTCACATCTAAACAAGGCAGCACGGGTGGACAGGTGATAGTGTTTGTGTATGTTATTAGTGACAGCATTTCTGGAACACTGCACCCAGCTCTAGCATTTACGCTTTGAGAAGGACATTGACAAACTGGAGTGGTCTCAGAAGAACACTGTTAGGTATGAAGTCTGGGAAATGCGACCAGTTCTTGTTAGATAACTAACAAGGTCTTTACTGAAAATATTAATTTTTAACATTATCCAGTTAATAATAAAGATTGGAAATTTAATTTTGACAACTGTGAGACGGGAACAGAGAACAAATATCAAGTAATAGCAATTAACATTTGGAACAAATTCCGGCATATCAATGTGCTGGGTTTTCCATCTGTTGCAGCTCTTAATTTGAGCTGTAATGTATCTCCCTCAAAGACACCGAGTCTAGAACGGTTATTACAGTTGATGCAGGAATTGCTGGGTCCTGCTCTCTAATTTGTATAGCAGGCCGGGTTAGAAGACAAAAAAGTATCTCCTGGCTATAAAATCAGTCAGAAAAAGTGTACTGTGGCAGAAATGACAGAAGAAAGGATGACTGGTATAATGCATAGCTGACGAGTAGACAATTCTGGTACTGGTACTGACAATTCTGGTACTGAGCCCGCCTTCATTACTTTGTTCGAGCTGTTCATTACTTTGTTCAGTGCAAGTAATTTTTGCTAGGTAATAATTTGTCTAATTTGCCTTGAATTCTAGTCTGAATTATATTTAAAGCACACTAATCAAATGCAATGACCGCTGAAAATTCACGTGTTTGTTACATGTTCCAAGGAGGAAAGAGAGCTTTTTCTTTAGCTATTGTAAAAGGAGCTGCAGTGCAGATGGATCTGACTAAAAAAGTATACAAATATATCACATGTGTGTTTATGGTCTTCTGGTCTTCTGTCCTTCTTATATCAGGTTCTCCACTGGCACTTCATTCACCTCCACTGTTAAATGGGTGTATTAATGGCTACAATATTTTGCAAGGAAAGGCTAAAGACATTACGATTATGGGTTTGTTTTTTTCCCTAAGAGTCTGTTGATGAGAAAGTGCTTTATAGCATCAATGTCATGTGTATTCGTTTAAGAAACATAAGTCCCCTAGTGTCATCTAATAATCTTTGGGAAGGCCTGTAGATCCAAATGTGCATTATATTTAGTGTTCTATCCACGTGGGCCAAAATGCAACTCTGTTGGCTCAAGTCTGTATATAATGTTATCTAATGCACTGGCTTCAATTCTACTGTCACACACAATAGAACTGCAGTGTAGACTGTTTTACTCTCTGCTTCATTTTGAGAATATGCCCCTGTTTATATTCCAAGCACTCTTATTAAAACACATATGCCCTTCTCAGGCTGGTTAGCAAAACTACTTACTGATGGTCTTAGTTACAGACTGGTTTGCAGCATCAATAAAAAGATAATGCCAGAAGCGAAAACTTCTCCAAATAGGCAGCCCCTTCGCCATTCTTTCCCTGAGAAGTCTAATCTTTTACGTCACTTGGTCTTTACTCTGCTGCTTCATACACTTCTTCTGCCAGTGTTTGGTATTTGTTAAACTTGATCTTCTATTTAGAATATTTCTTGAGCTTGGAAAATTTCCAGAGGGGAAAAACCCAATCTTTATGTGACCTCTGATAGATTATTTTATTAACAGTGAAAATATAGCAATTTCAGTTCTAAATACAGCATGTTTGCAATTTTGTTTGTTTGTTTGCTCGTTTGCTATTTTTACGACCCAGTAAATTATTCTGCACAGGTTTTGCTCATTTTGAGCAGACTTGACCTCCTACAGAAAGTCTTTAAGGATTTCATCTGTATCATTAGAAAATACTCTGATGGTGGGAACATCTGGAAACAAACTGTACGACCCACTTCAGGATACTTTGCACCATGAAAGCTTGTATATTATTTCAGTGGCCCCTGGAGCTGCTGTTCAGCCTGGACCTTGAAGCAACTAATCTCTCACTTGTTCCCCAAAATAAATTAATAACATTGAAGACATGCCGGAGGACTGTGAGCCTATTAATGTATAGATCACTTTTGCTTAAAGAGGACTTTGCCCAGTATAGCCTGTATTCTTCCATTTCAAGGCTTGTGCCTCCCAGTGCAGACGTGAAGAAATTGCTTCCTTGTCTCACCAGGAGACTCGTGATGGCAAGTACCTTGCTCATTACTGCTATGTGGTGTGTCACAAGCATCTGTATTGAATCATTCATTTGTGCAGCAGTTTGTGCACAGTGAATGAAGCAGTGAGCTGATGAATGAACATTCCTACTTAAAACAGACATATATATCTTTCAAGTTGTATTCCTTCATCTCATACCTCAGACCATTCGCTCAGTCCAAAGTAAATCCATAACATGTCATAGCTGGACAGGCCTCTGATGAGATTCTTTTCAACAAGTTAGCATACTGTTAACTCATTATTTTCAAGGTTTCTAACACAGAAGTCCCTTGTTGAACAACTTCGCTTTATTTGGCCCACTGTGTGAAGGCACGTTTCAGGGAGATTTTTAATTCCCAATTCATGAATATTATTCCAACACAAATGTAAATCTTTTAAGCATTGGACTAATACTGTGCATTCTAATAGCACAGGGAAGATAATACTGTGCCCATTCTTCATCACTTAATTAAAATAATTGCTGGAACAACTTTATGTAGTAATATGTAGGTCTTCTAATAAATGTGTGTGATTAGAATAAGTCATAGGGAGGGATTTTACTGACTTGTCAATGTTGGTGAGTCTTAAAGCAATAACTTTAGTAACAAGAAACTTTATTCATTCCCAGTTGGATGGAGTCTGGAAGAGAACAGAGTGGAGCAGTGATGCAAGCTGCTGGTGGGGTTTGTCTAGGGATCTTCTGGCTCTGCAATGTAGAGGAAACCAAGGAAAGTGTGTTGGTTGGCTCTCTGAGCCTCCTGGTTGAATGTAACCTGTTGTATTTTTAAAGATCTAAAGTACTGTGGGTGTCTTTTGAAGGGAATAATTGCTTTTAGCATTCTTTTCCCTTTGCTTTCTTAAGGTGTTGCCTTTCGCAACAGGAATGTGAGCCTAATGAAAATTAACAGTTACTCAGAAAATGAGAATTATCTGGAAAAACCACATTGCACAGGAATACAGTATCATGGAGACTTGATTATTTCTTCTTGTGGAAGGGGCCAAGGTGTTTTATGATACCATACAGTTGTAGCTGAGATTGGCCTGTAGCCCAATCAACTAGTCATTCCTTTCTGGTGTATTTCTGCCTTGGACTTATACTGAAATGCCCATGAGAGATTTGGGTAACTCTCTACAAATGCTTTTGCAGGTAGTGAGTGTTAATATAATTTAAAAAATGTGTTGTTTTCCCACCCCTCTCCTAGTCTTCACCTCTCTTTGTGAAAAAGGTAAATCATTCAAAGGTTGCTTTCAGCAAATACCAGTTTATTGAATTTATAGGGAGGGCTGCAGTTCCTCTATGCCCATGATGCTTTCTAACACATCGCAGGCATCTTAAATAAAAACCATAAAAACACACGTGAAAACAAAAAAATTACTTTCCTCCCAAAATATCCGTGCAGGAAAATGCCGTGTAACTGAGCCTGTTAAATACAACACTATCAGTAGTAGCCTGTGTCGCAGATTATGCTTGCTGAATTGTGGATATCCTTTTTGAAAATGAGAGCATCAGACTCCTTTCTTCTCCCAGTACAAGTTGAAAAAATCAGACGTATTTAGCTGTCAGCTGCCTGAGGAAATGTCACTTACCAACGGTTAGGATGATAGATTGCATCCTTTAGATGCACCGTTCTCTCTCCTTCCTCTCCAAGGAGATTCATTCTCAATTTTTTACCCTTAAAGCCTATAAGAATCATAACAAAATCTTCTCACTTCATTCATCACTTCCACTTTCTCACCATTTTGTGAGCATAACATGTAGTGCTGATGGCACCCTGCTCTTTGCCCAAATGTGTGGAGCTTAGGAGCATCTATGCTGGTCAAACAGGTGGCGCTGCTTTTTCTAAACATTTTTAAAAACAAAACCCTGTCTCAACTGCTATTCAAAATAGCTATATGACAAGGACATTCTCCCTTTCTTCCACATACACAGTTCCTTCTGAAGTGTTGCATCAAATTTGGGGTTATCAGCATTCAAAGAGAAATGAGATCAGGCAAAATGAGAAGTCTAAATCAACAGCTTCCCATATTCTGTCATTAAAAGGGCTGGAATATTCAAAATTATTCACCAACCTACATCCATGAGTATCAGGAACCGTATTGTGGCCAAGATTAAGTGGATATCTCTGAAGACAACTCAAGCCCAGCTTGACAAACTCCAAGCCACAGTAGTAATACCTGTGTCTGAGGTGCTCATACAAAGCTGGTGCTTTCCAATGTGGTGCACCTCTGTGGGGTTTATTGCACTGGGGCTCAGCACCACTGCTGGAGTACTTGGAAGGTGAGCCTTTTGAGGCCTTGTCTTACAGCACTCCCACTTGAGTGCCCAAAGAAGCAGACTAAGAACATGTGCACTCTTTTTGGTAAAGTTTATGAGTTCCCTCTGTAACAGAAATATATCCCTGAGCCATCTGATTTGGGTCTGAGTAGCCCCAAGGGTGCAGCAGTATGGAAATAAGCCACCAGTGCTTCTGTACTTGATGTAGCCATGCAAGTAATGTGTACATTCACCTGGGATATGCCTGAGCCATTTGCTTCTCTGAACCCAAACGTGCCAACCCTGGCTTCTCTGTGTACATGGCAGAGACAATAGCTGCCCGTGGTAGTGATGTACTTTTATGGACACTTTGGACAGATATAAAGAGTCAGCTCAGTCAGGAATCAGGAACATGCCATGCATCATCTTGTACAGACAAGAGACCAAACCCAAACCCATTTCAATTCTTTATTTCTTCCTTTCTTTTTTTCTAACATTGGCCTTACATCTTGCTAGTGTAGGGTCATTGGTTGGACTTGATGATCTCAAGGGTCTTTTCCAACCTGAATGATTGTATGATTTTATGATCTTCAGTTACATTTTTCTTACACTGTGCTCTGTAAGAAATGCAGATTGTCAAGCACAGAAGGAAAGCTAGTGAGATTGGGCACTGCTCTTAAAGAAGTGGCACTGGATCCTATTGCAGATGCTGGAGGTCAGTAACACAGCACTGGAGACAGAAAGCAATGGGTAGAAGTAAAGGAGAGGTGAAGGAAAAAAACAAATGAACAAACACATATTTGATATTTCCACAAATTACTCAGTCTCCAACAGTTAGTGACTGAAATGCAGATTGTCAAGCACAGAAGGAAAGCTAGTGAGATTGGGCACTGCTCTTAAAGAAGTGGCACTGGATCCTATTGCAGATGCTGGAGGTCAGTACCACAGCACTGGAGACAGAAAGCAATGGGTAGAAGTAAAGGAGAGGTGAAGGAAAAAAACAAATGAACAAACACATATTTGATATTTCCACAAATTACTCAGTCTCCAACAGTTAGTGACTCAGAAACTTTTTCATCTTCAGTGTTGTCTCCTGTTTAATTGTAACTTGTTAATGTCCTGAGTTCAGCTCATGGCCCTGGCGACCTTTGCAAACTTCTGGCATCCACAGCTTCTATTGTTCCATTTTCACATCGCTTCACTCATGATTCTTTATTACATTGTCTATCACACTGCTGCTTTTTTCTGGAACCTTTCTAATTTGAAAAGAAACCATAGGATTCTGTCTTGTCCCTTTAATCAATTAGGATCTGAAGACTTTCCCTGTTACTGCAAGAAACTCTAGGTTTTTTTAATATGATTTAATGAAAGGATTTGTTAAAAAAAAAATCAGCTTTATTTTTTCATCGTATTTGTTCAAGGAATTCCCTCTGCAATTCCAGTTTACTTATCCACTAATCTTACTGTTTGTTATAGCTTTTACTAATTGCCAACAAAATCAATGTATTGATCCGCACTTCCACCAGCTTCTTATTTCTAGTTAGCTGGTATCCCATTAGCTGCCGCCTTCTCTTTCAGTACAGAAGCATTTTTTAAGAAGAGGCATTGAACAGGGCTAACACGGGTTTAACTCCTGTTAACACGGTAAAAAGGAAATCAAACACACTTCTGTCCTGGCATGAGTGGCAGTCCTGCAAAAGTAAAAGTGTGGGTTTGGTGATCCTTCTCTTTTGTGAATCATACCCCTTGTGCCTTCAGCTTCATTACACTTATCCGTGAAAATAAACTACTTTGCTCCAGTGGAATGCTGTGTACATTGCACCACATCAGGCAACAAACACCAAAAAAGTTGTGTTTTGATTCAACTGGAATAAATTGTGGTTTTCAGTTGGGTTTCTTTTCTGCTTTGTTTTGAAAAAAAAAAAAAAGAAAATCTCAATTTGCACAGCACGACTGCTTTCCAGGGAACAGATCATAACACTTGATTCTGCTCTGAATATGCACTCAGTTTTGACTTTTGTTTTTCTTTAAACTCAATGTGATGGCTCAGCTCATACATCTGTGAGATCAAAAATGCATAGTTCCTAAGCACTGGGTAGAAAATATATCACAAAAACCCAGGTGTCTGAGGAACAGTTTGACAAGTGGAGAGACAAAAGGAACACAGGGAAAGGTACAGTGTCAGAGAAGTGTGAAGACAAAAGGTCTGCAGGCAAGGTTCGTGCCTTGTGGTTCGTGTCATAGGGGGAATGGAAACTCCAGCGGTGTCATTTTTCTCTCTGTAATGCATCTCTCTCAATTCATGCTAAATAGATTGGCGTGTTCTGCTGACAGCCTATTCTTTCACAAGCCATGTGCTTTTTCATATATTTAAATAATAGTACAGTTGGATGCCCTAGGCAGATTATCAATAGGATGTAATGACCACTTGTGCATTTGTATATTTATTTTACAGTAGTCTAACAGTGAGATAAGTGCTGTCTTTTCTGGGTACTCTGGTGACAGAAGTATTCCTTGAATAGGTAGAAATAACTGGCTTCTTCTGCTACCAAGAGCTGTTTGGAGACTGAGACAGTGAAGCCTAGGGAAGGAGTCAATCTTATATAAATCAGATAGTTGCTATAAGTCAGCTGAGTTGTGCTTGAAAATACCTGCTCTTCCAATTATGAGTTTGCGTATTGTCATGTAAGCAATGAATAGCTTAAGTTACATAGGTGAATCTCAGTTCAGAATGCCTAATCTTTTCACCACTAATGTTGCTGTACTGGTAATGCTCCTGAGAAAAGAAATATTTCAAGAAAATGTTAATAAATTTCCAAATAAGCTTTACTTACTGTTTGTCTATTACTATGTATGCATTGCTTTAAGTTTTAAGACGGACAGATGGCAAGCTTTGTGTCTATCCCCTATAAAAGCACTATCACAAGAGGACAAAGCCAGGCTATCCAACTTTTCCTTTGCCACTTCTTGTGTTCAAACACAGTTTCACATCACCCCCCAGCCTATCAAGAGCAGCACATCCATGTGTAAGGGTATGTGTAAATGGTAGGTATCACTAGAGGCTTGTTGGGTCTGAGGGTCATACATTTCATTCCGTGAAGGAGTTAGCACTAATAGCTTGCGCATGTGTAAACTTTCCACCAGAAAGGGCGGGTTGCCAGCCTCTAGGCCTTGTTTTATACATTATCTTTCTGTCCTCCAATGCTTTTTCTTCAGTATAAATGTCCTGTACTTCTCCAGAACTACCTCCCACCTGTTGAGTGGGCAGTGATGCAGGTGGCAGCTGCAGACTTTGGCCTTTTGAACTCTCAGGTTTCAAACCTTGCTACAGGGTGATGAAGGAGCACAGTTGCATGGGACTGAGAATCAGACTAATCATAGGAACTAGCCAAACCAGCATAATTTTTTTGATTTTTAAATAGATTTCTTTGAAATAAATATAAGTCCTGGTGATATGAAACCTGGCTTGGTTTGCTTTTACTAATCAATAAGGCCTGTAGTAAAGTAAACTTGGGTTGAGTAAAACTTAATCTATCCAATAAACTGATTTCTTTTTGTTTGTTTTCAAATCAGCGTTTTTAAATAAATTAACATCTACAGCTGATTCAGACAATCTATAGCTTCTATGTTTTATGAAACCAATAGTAAGTTTCAGGTTTTAAGGTTAGGAGAATAATATTAAAAATATGATTTAATGCCAAAGTTTTACTAATGTGCCTATATCCAGCTGTTGAAAAATTCAGAAAAATTTTCCAGCCTAGGCCTTTTGGATATCTTCATTCCACGGCTGCTTTTTTTGTCCATACTTTTTTCCAAGATGCAGTATAACTCCACAATTCAGCCAAAGACTCCACTCTCAAGCTATATAGGCTGTCAGTTGATTCTTTGTCTTCCTGCTTTTCTGCACCATGCCAACACTACTGCTTGCTCTCCAGCTTTCTATTGGAGGGCAATTTAATTGCATTTGAATGCCTGGTCCCTGGACTGTTCGGTGGAGCCAGGTAGCTGATGGTCCGGAAGCCAGTCTTTGGAGAGCAAGACAGCAGCTGGAAGCTGCTGGAATGAGCTAAGTAAATGTGAACTGTTGAAAAACAGAGCAACAGCAGGGGCTGATAAAGATGATCTGTGCAGGGAAGTAAGTGCTAGCTGGAAAAATCTCATGAGAAAGGAGATCTACAGAATTATTTACTTTTTTTAATTAAAAATAAAATCTAGTTGCTTGTGAGGTCTAAGTACCTGCAGATTCTTTGCAGTTTTCCTTCTGCTCCCACTGAAATCAACTAGAAATCACAGTTGATCTGTGTGGAAACAGGATCTGCACAAAGTTCAGCTGGCTTTTCGGCCAGAAGCTCTCAAGGATTTTACCACTGGGCAAAGATTCCTTCCTGTCTTAGGAAGAATTTCCTATTAACCATATAAGCTGTGCTTTTCCACACTAGCATGTGTTCATGGAAATACTAGAGCTGCCATACCTAATCAGACCAGCGGGCCATCTAGGCTAGTATTCTTAGTTCCAGATGCCTCAGAAAAAGGTGCAAGAAAATTCATGGTATCATATCCTGGGTGAAGTATTCTCCCAACCTTTGGCAGTTTTCGGCTAGCTATTGCCTTGAACCCAAGTCTGTATATTCCTTATACACTTTTATGCTATTTAAGTATCACCTATCAAATATGTTCTATTGTTTGAACTATTCTCTGCAGGTTTAGGCATAAAAGTCACAATAGGACAGAGGTCATAAGTCACAGTAGATCAACAGCCACAGCGTGTCAAGTGTTGTGATATAATTCATGCTCATGTACACAGCACATATATAAAACGATAGCTCATGCTAAGGTATTGCCTCGCATTGCTCTTACAGCTACAGCTCCCCTAAGAGCGTTATAATATGCTATTGACTTTCTTGTGGATTCATCGTGCTGTGAATTATTTCTGGTCAGTGGAATGCGTGGAGTTACCTTTTGGGTATTACTTAAGCAGGCGTCTTGTGATTTTGCCAGAGATCATTTTTGCAGGAGTCAAGGTGTGTATTGTTTCCCTAGATTTTTTTGTTTTGCTTTGTTTTAAGGAAAAAAAAAAAAAAAAGGAGGGGAGCAAGTGAAGATTTACACTTTGGCTTAAAGATATATTTAGTATATGGAAACAGCTCATTTTTTTCTCTCTCATAAAAGAGCTGATACCTTGGTCTCCACAGGGATATGTGGAGCCATATTCAGTAAAACTTCTGTGCTGCAATTTTTCTCTATTTCCTCTTAAACCAAAGAATAGACAACTACCACATATCCTTTCGTCCCCAGCATTCAATCTTTTTCATTTCCTACATGCAGTTACTCACTTTCTTTTTCCTTTCCTCTTTGTTCTGTTCCTCTTGGAACAGAAAAAGAGATAAAGAACAAAACAAAAAGCGCTGTAAATGCTCCTCTTCCCACAGACGCTGTACTCCTAACTGTTTGACTTTTCACCCTTTGGGTGCTTAGTGGAAAAGCCATTACTTGCTTGCTGAGGAAAAAGCATTTAATGAATCACAAAATCATTCAATTATTCTTAAAAACACTTCACATCACACATCTTTTTCCAAGTAAAGTGTGCATTTTTCACATTGAAATGGTGCATAGCTGCCTCATACAATGTGTCCCTAGAGCTAGAGACATTTTAGCAGAAGGGTTCCAGGAGTATGCAGACCATTGTGATATATATTAGGATTAAGGACCTTGAATTAAAGATGCAGAATTTCCTCATCTCTCTTCACTATAACAATATTTATGCGAAGTTGCCTTTCTGCTGTTGTCAAATGTGTAGCTTTGCACTAAGCTGTGATCGGCACGTTTTGCTTACTTCCGTGTGCAGCAGTATCACACAACAAAGAAGAAATCTGTTGTAAAGCTAATACTGGAAAACCAAGGCATTTAGAATATCATGTTGGTTTTTTCTTTTTAATTAAAATGGCAATTAATTTAGGAAGGGAAGTAAGTGACTTCCCCAGAAGAACACATTGTTTTCAATCGATATTGAGCCTGGTGCTGATCTCTCCTCAATTTTTTCTGCTCTTTTAAAAGAAGTGCTTTCTGCAGACTACAGTAGCTGCCATTTCCTACACCTTTTTTAGGTTTTTTTTCCCAGTCTGTTTTTTTCTTAATGAACTTATGTTGTAAAATTTTCTTTTTTGTATTTTAGGAAGGCATATGTGCTTTACCCAGCAGAATCAGGTGGCCAACTTGGTTTGTAAAACTTGACTTGAAGGCTGCAGTTTTGCCGGGGCAATTAGGAACTGCTCTGTTTATTCGAATGCCAGTGTATGAACTGTACAAGCTAAGGATCTGGCCTTGGATTTGTAAACTTCCCTGCGCTTTTATGTCCCTGTAATTTAAACAAGTAATTTTTTTTCCATAGCAATTATTTCTTTTCAAATTAATTTAATAGGAAAAAGATATATTAATACAACAGCTTTAAGCTAAATTAGATATCTTACATAGGCACAGTCTTAAGAACTAAACTTAGGTGTTTGTACTTCCCTGGGGAATTGGCAGAGAGACAAAGATGCAGAGGGGCTGTAGGCAAGAGGGGGCAGCTGCAATTCAAAGCACCTAAATCAGATGCCTGAAGTAGACAGTGTGAATAACCCTCTCGACGACTGGAATTATTGGACCACATTAGAGAAAGGAAAAAAGTGAGGCTGGCATATGGTGAGTGTCCTACATATGGTATATTGTTTATGTGCGTTTTTTCTGTTAGCATTTCTCTTTCGTTTGCTGCTCCACCTCCTCCGCAGTCTCTCCTAACTGTGGCTGAGGAAAGTTTTCAGACCCACGCTACTCTCAAGAGCACAAAAATCATGCGAAACAAGTTAACTGTCTCTCTTATACTCTGTCTTGCTTAGAGTACTCTGTGTATTTGTCTGCAATTTTCTATTTCCTTTTATTTCTTTGGAAGAAATAAGGGATGTGTGTGTGTGTTAAAATAACTTTGACATCAGATTTGCCATATTTCACTCCTTACGACAGTGTTTTATATTAATTCAAGTATCAACATTTCGCAGTAACATTTGCAAAATACAGTAGGTGTCAATATGATAGGCACGCGCTCTTCATGCTGTGCTAATTCCTTCAGTTCAGTGAAATTCTGGTCTTATCCAATGTAGCTTCAGGAGGAAGCTCCCTTGTGCTGCAAAAAACAGGCTCCACCTGGTTCTGATTAACTTTTCACTGGTTGGATCTGCCCAGTGATGGCGTAAGAAAATACGGAGCAGAGAAGCCTGCAATTGAAGCCGTAGATTCATGGTCTATAAAACTAAAAGGCTATTATGGTCATCTACTGAGTCTGCCCCCACTGTGTAAGGAGCACCAGAACTTTTCTGAATTACTCTTTGTTGTTGTTTTTGTGAGTTTAATGGAAAAAAGAAAGGCGTTCAATCTTGATTTAAACCTTCCAATGTGTTTCTCCATCTTTTTACCACTAGCTTCTCTCATACCTTTGTCACCAGACTAAAAACTCTAGTGTTATCAAATTTCTGTTTCTCACATAGCTATTTATAAGCTGTGATTAAGTAGCCTTTTAAATGTCTCTCTGATACCTAAATAGATTGAGCTCCTTGAGCCTTTCATTATGAGGGATGTTTTCCAATCCTTTCATCATTCTCATTGCATTCCTCTGAACCTTTTCCAATTTTTCAACAATCTCGCTTGAATTGTGGACACAGTATTTCCAGAACTGGTTGCATCTGTGCCAAGGACAGAGGTAATACAACCATATTGTAGATTTCTCTGGTGTTGCGCCCATGGCTTGTATCAGATTTGTGTATACCCCCTTGTACTCACAGCTCTTCCCACGTAATTATCTGCTCTACAGGTTTTTTCAGGCTGACTTCAGGCAGTGTGCAGGAGCCCTACCTTGTAGCACTGACACACAGTCTGATGAGTCTTATGTTTATCTGGACCAAAAGTTACAGTTTGTTTAGCTGACAAATTTCCTGAGCAATCTGTGTGCCCTAGGGACTTGCTTTACTTCTGATTTTCAAATGCAAACTTTCTAAATATGATTTCTTATCATAGATAGAAGAGTCACAGGTAGGAAAAAAATACCACAGGGCTTTGAATTTTTGGGTCTCTGTTAAAATAAATACTACTGATTATTTTTCCCTGCTTAGACTGTATTTTGACTCTATTCAATAGCTACAATGTTGATTTTAAGGAATTTCTTCTTCATCAAAATATTATTATAAAGAACTAAAAGATTTTCCAGTATTCCTCCTCATATTTAATATGACTAAAATTACCTTTATTCTACCAAATATATGCTCTTATTAAATGATATCTAGATAGCTTTGGCAAAATAATTTTCCATAAACTTCTCACTGCTTTGATTAAAACGAACTAATATTCCTAGAAGCCATTTCATATATTTCTTGCCATCAATGTGAATATGAACTGTCTGCAGACATTTGGGTCATCACATTTTATCTTTTTAACGATCCCAAAACTTTTTGCACCGTTCTCTTTAATCTCTCTCGTTCTCCCCAATGCACTGAAAGTCTTCACTAACTGTGCAGTCAGCTTCTCTGCCAAATGTATTAAAATACCTCCATGCAAATTATTCAGGTCTACTGATTTTAAAAATGTCTAGTTTTATTAGCTGCTATTTAACATTCTCCTGCACTACTACTGAAATAGAGCTTTATCATAATCAACTGATATGAACACATCAGTCGACCTTTTCCCAAAATACAGAAGAAAAGTATTTGAGAATGCTTTTTCAGAAAAATGTTTCTACAAAAAGACCAATTAATTTCCATTTAATAATAGGCCAAGGCAATTGTTAGGATCCTTTATTCATAATATAATTTCAAAATGTCTTCATATTGTCTTTACCTCTGTTTTCTCCTTGTGTGTTTGACTTTCTTTAAAACTGCTCTATAATTCAGGTTCTAATTTACATTAATTACTACATTTTCCCCTGCTTCTCCCTTTTATTTGATTGGATTTTTTTAATAGCTGTTTTCACGTAAGAAGTAATTGTGTTATTTTCAACAAAACCATCGAGGTTTTTCCTTGATCATTAATTTTTTGAGATCTTCTTTACATTGCATTTAACAATCAATCAATTTTTCCTTTAATACTTTCTTTAAATAACTGGTTGACATTCGCCATCAACTTTGTAAAAGCTGCCTTTACCAACAAATATGAATAATAGATTTTAAATAATTTCCTTATAACAAAAATAATCCAGTTGTAGCTATGTGCACATATGACATTAATTTTTAATTCCCCGACTCCTCTGTCACACCAAAGTCTAGTAGAGAATTCTTCTGTGTTGGATACAGTTAGGGAAATAGTAGTTTTTGATTATTTTGTTTAATGTAGCTGATGCTTTGTTATGGACAGTCTGAATTTTCCAGCTCATGTTAATAGTACTCCCCATAAGCATTTTTTCCATATTAAGAAATTTCATTACCTGTATGGAAGAGATATGGTGATTTTAAATTATGAGTTAAATGCGACAGCAATAAAAATCTTTCAAATGAGGCATCAAAAGTGAGATAAAAAATGTCTCATACAACCACAATTTGAGTTATTGCTTCATAATAGAGTGTGGTTTTAAAAATACTGATGCAGTTACTGAGAGGTGTGAAAGATTTAAAGTACAAATGCAGCTTGGGTTTTTGGGTGGGAGTTAAGTGTGAACCTGGATTCACAGTGTTCTCGCTTAGCCTCTGCTTATTTACAGTATCACGAGCAGATTGCTCACTTCAGTGCTTTAAGCAGAAACATATAACGTACTGAAATGCAGCTACAATTACAACAAATTATAGAATTCTGGAAACCGGGTCTGAAATTCCAGCCTCTTTGAAGTCAGCAGCACTCAAACTGTTAGACTTCCAGCAGTTTTCTTCACAAAACGTTGTTCCATATTATAATGGTTTAACTTGCCACTAGCTTCACTGTAAAGTTCACTAACTGGACCATAACTCCCAATTACCTCACCCTGATTTAAGTCCATTCTTTAGAAGTGTGAAACCTATTAAAAGTTGCTGTGAAATAAGAATGTTTTCTGGGAATGCCTGTCCCAATTCTTGCTACATAATTCCCTAGAAAGATTTTTAAAGAGGAATACTGCATTTCTATTTGTGTTTCAACCAAACTCTTCTTAACGACAGACCTGAATTGAATGTCTGTGGTATACTTCTCGTATAATGATCTGCTGGCAATTCTTTTACCCTTTATCTTGCCTGTTCAGTGCACAGCACCTGACACAAGAGGGCAAAGATCTCCACAGAGAACCTGTAAAAATATTATTGATAATTCAACTGGTCACCATCTAAAATTAATTGGTGAGGTTATAAGTATCTAATCGGCAAAACCACAATATATTACCTGTTTTCAGTGATTTTTTTGCTCGCACCTTATGAATGTAAAATACTGACTGAAGTATATGACAGCTTTAAAAGAAAACACCAAATATATTTGGAGAATACAATCAGTGTTAAATGGATTAACAAAAGATTTGGCTTCAATACAATAAATCCAGAGAGACTCTGCAGGCACAGAACTAGCTATGTTTTCTACACAGATGTATTTCCTACTATTGAGTGTACATAAAACACATTAATTTAATTTGTTATTGGTGTTCTGTACCATATAACCACGCATGGGTGTAATGCTAAATAATGGTGAGAAAATAGTGCGCTGTGCCTATCGGACAAGTGTTCAGAGCAAAATGGTTATTTGGGGACGTTCACATGAGCAGAAACACTTGTTTGATTTGGGAGAGGCCAAGGTTAACCAAGCTTAGTGACTGTTACACCCTATCACCAGTATAAAACAGTCCTTGAGGCTAGGTATCTGGGAAACTGGCCTTTTCTGCTCATGCTCTTTCTGATCATACTTGTCTTTTTCTGGGAGCTTTTGCCAGCAATTAGATTCACTGGAAACATAAAAGAAAATGATTGCCGAACAAGTGGAGCCTTATCTTTCTTCTTGCTCTGCCCATGTTCACAATGAAAGGAAGCTGGCAGAGCTCCTGGTCCAGGAAAAGAATCGGGGACTTTATCATCAGACAATAAATTGACCACAAACTACTTCTCTTCAGAGAAGTGCTGAAGGACTCATGACTGAACTTGGTGCCTTAGAGGTACTAGGAGGAAATACAGGACGGTTGTAACTATGAGTAGGCAGAAAATGAGAGATGCTTGGGCAAGGTCTGCTGTCAAGCAGTGGGCAAAGAACAAAGCAAAAAAAAAAAACCAGAAAAGTCCTAGAGCCCTGAAGTCATGACCATTTTTATTAGTTTCAAAAGGTGTAATAATACTTTTTTTTAGTCCAAAGCTTTGGTAGTTCATGCAATAACCTTCCTCAGGAGAGCACATTTGATGAAAGATGATGAATACATGAATTATCAAATGTATGTAATGAAGCTGATAACATAGGAGAGGATTATTAGTTTAATAGTGGTTCCACTTAATATAAATAAATGAAACACGATTTTAAAAGCAAGGAGTTAAAAACCAAAAAGCCTTCCACAAACAGTGAAATAAAATCTTTCTGCCCCGTAGTAGTCTTTTTCATCGCTTTAACCTTCCTCAGATTTTGATTCAAAGGGTACTGGGGAAAGGTTTTTATAGTATATCCTGTAAAATTAAAGATAGTAAAGCAAAACATTGACATGGTAGCTGAACCTCTCTGAGCTTTGGAAACTTGGGAGGATTCCACATTTTTGCTACCACTTTAATTTCAAACCAAAATACCCATGAAATAATACCTGTAATAGGAATGATATTAATGTATACCTGCCATAAGGACACAAGCTGGTGGAAATACGTAAGCTTTGTCTTTTCTCATAGTGACATGAACTTTACCTTGACATGATCATTTTACAGAAATTCTTCCAAACACCAAATAGTTTGAGTTTCATTTAAAAGATTTTTTTTTCAATTATAAATTGGCACACAGAGAAAGAGAACTCAAAAAGATCGAGCAGAAACCTAATTCACCAAAAATCTTTATGGGCAAACTATTTGCCCAATAATCACTCAACCTATAAATACTTCAGTCAGATACTTAGAGAAAATGGCTTGAAATCCTTACTATCAGTACCTCTGGAGATGCTGCAAAGCTGGTTTACCAACACTGGCTAACTGGTTGCATAAAGATCCACGAAGGGAATCATGAGCATGGCTCAGTTTTCTGGAGTGAGAGGCTTTCATCTTTTCCCTCCCCTGAGCGTGAAGATTAAATTTTCCATACAAATTGGCACAATGTGGTAGATTTCCCCCTCAGCTATTCCATATCCTTGATGCTCTTTGTGTGCAGAGCTGCCACTAACGCCAAAGGGATGCTTGGCTCGTGGTGCTCTCCTGATAGCTCCTTCAGAAATGCTGTTAGATTAAATAGAGAGGGACAGCAGCATTTTAGTCATGATCCATCAAGCGGATCTGAGAGGAGCAGTTTGCCCTGAGAGAGGATAGACTTTCGAGACATATGGTGCTATAATGGGGGGGTGGGGAATTTTCAATTCCAATCCGCCCATTCCGGATGAGAGAGACTGAGCTAATACCCTCGTGTACGGTGCATTGCATCTAGCTACGGAAGTAGCGTTAGGATGGAATTTATGGACTCTCTAAATTGTTTGCCAGGAAATGTTTACTAGCTATGCACAATAAACGACTGTGAAAGCGTATTCCTGTGTTTAATATGATATGGTTATTTCCTTATATTTGGGTCATACTATTATGATACCAATAAAGGAAACCTAAAAAAAAAGCAAGAAAGCAAACGAGCAATGTATGTTCATATTTAGGGAACTTAATTGGGAAAGTCTGATTGATTACAAATTGTACAGGGTAAATTTACTGCATGCACCCTGGGATGTGTGCCATGCCTGCCTATTAGAAATTAAATATAGGACTTATTTTTAAAGCAAAATATTCTCATAATGAAGTAAGGTATGTTTCTCCAAAGAAAAAAGCCTCATTAGCACAGCGGCAGGGGTCACACGTAATGAAATTACTGTACATGTATCAGGGAAGACTACCTACGTGCTTTCCAAAATGGGTACCCAGCTTCACAATTTAGAAATGCAATGGCGGGGGTGTGTGTGAGTGTGTGTGTGTGTGTATGTGTATCACAGGCTGAAATACTTATATTTGAATTTATATTTGAATTTTGCTCTGGGATGTGCCCTTCTATTCCACAGAGCTCACTGCTGTACCAGGAACTACTGTACAGTTTATAGAGTGTGCTATATTAGGTACATTCCCAAACATTTTATTCTGCTAGGAAGCAAAGTCAGAACTCTGTCTGGTAATCTGTGCAAACAGCTTTTTCTGCACTGTCATTTGCTTTAATGGGAGGCTTTCTATTTTTGTATAATGCATCTCAGAACTCTCCCTATTACTAAAGGAAAGCCAGACACTAACCTGATTTGTTTTAATTGTACATTAAGGGTTTGAGTCTGGAGGTATGTTTGCATTTTTGCATGGTTGAACACCCTCTTTTAGTGCATGCATGTGTGTATTTATACATCCAGCATGCTGTTTGTGATAGGATTTTTGAAATCTGGTATATAAATCCTTGTAGTGACGCAGTTTCTCGGCTTCTACTTGTATTTTATGCAAGTAAGAGTAACTCCAGTAGACAGTTACACCTTCTCCTTTGACCATTATGGATGTAAGAGAGTGACTGAACAAAATAAATGGAAGAAAATTTAAAATGGGATACCTCAACTTCTGTAGCAGATCGTTGAGGATCATTCTAGTGCAATAAAAATTTGAAAACGCATTAGTAAAATGTTTTATCCACCAGGTCTCTCCCGTATTTGTTTATTTCCAAATGCAATTTTGTATTTTTTGTTCTTGCAACCACAAGGAACAGTATTTTTGTTTAGCTGCACTTCAAAAAAATTGCTACTACAGTTTAACAGTGAAGCTGATTCTGTCAGGTCAATGGGGAAAACAAAAGACTCAGCACTTCTCAAGGTCAAGTTTGAAGACAGTTCATGTTGCAAAGCACTTTGAAGGAAGATTTGTTTCTCTACAACTTTTTCAGTCTCTACCAAACCAATCGCAGTAATAAAAACATATGAAGTACACATTGTTTGTTGTACTGGTAGAGGTAAAAAGCAGTAATAAGAAAGAGACATGACAAACATCTTTCTTTTGTGACAGGAAAACTTGATTCTACAGATGGGAATTGGTAATTTGGAAGCACTCTGAAGGTGTGATCTATACCATGGAATATGAGTTTTCATTCAAAGATGATTGCTTAAAATGAATGAGCTTTAGGTACGATTTTTTAAAATAGTTGTCTATCTCAGCATAATTGTGCTGCCTACAACTAATGAGATGAAAACTTTGGAAGGCTTTCAAGGCAGTTTACCTGGACAGTGTCTTGTTTATTAGCTTTAATCAGGGTTGTATAGCGTACCATGAAGCAAAAGGCATGGCTTTCAGTGTAACGTTACCAAGAAGCTGACACATCATGTGCCTTTCTCTACCATTAGAGACATACTATGCCTCCAGATGCTGCAGTCTGGATTTAGGGGCACATACTACTCTTGCACAAATAAGAGTTGCATATGTTACAAGTTAATTCCATTTTGTTGTATTCTCTTGCACAGGGCATTTTGAAACAGTTAAATGGAAAATATTTCTAGCTTACCATCTTGTATTGAAATATACTTGGATCGTTAAATGAAATCTAAATCCCTAGGTGATATGTTCTACAGTTCAAATGCAGAATGCATAAAGTTCATGGACAGAATGCCTACGAGGGAACTGCACAAATCCAGGCAGTGTCCCCACATGCTGTTATTTTGTATTGGTCTCTCAGTCAGATGAAAAGTATGTCAAATAGTACATATACACACCTCTTGTTTGCTGCACAGCTGAGTTTCACCAATCCCTTTGTGCTAGGCAGTTACATTTGGAAAAGAAGGCATAGGAATAAAAGAAGCTTCATGCTTTTATTGTGGGTATCTAATTTAAGCGAAATATATGAGAGAGAGACATCATTGAAGACAAGAAAGTTGCTCCTGAGAGTGATTCAGTGCACCAATCTACTTTTGGAAGGTGCCAGTCTCCTTAAGGTGTGCCATTTTCTTCAAGATAATTAAGAACTTGACTGGTTTTTTTTAACACTGATAGTGTCATTGATGCAAGCAAACAGAATAGTTTTCTGAATCAGAATATTTGAGATAGATACCATTTTGTCTTCTGGTGATGTCTCTGCAAATTAAATTCTTCTTGACATGTATTTTTTGGGGGAAATGTAACTTGCTTTTTTCCTTTAGTTTTTTTTTTTTACATTCCTTCTTTCAGAAGTCATAATATCTGCATCTAAAATATCCCAGTTTAATCTATAATGACAATTTCAAACAATTGTTACTTTGCTTTTAATTTCTGCTATCTTGTACGTTGTTAGCGTTACCTTATGTTAGTTAGACTATGAGAAGCGTGACATAGCAATGCAATTTCTAGCCCTTTGTTTTCCACAGCTATTATTGATTAAGGTTCCAATCCTGCAAATGCTTCTAGTCAAGCACATCAGCATGAATGCAAACAGGACTCTGTAAAAACACAGGAGTACTCCCACGTGAAACTCATGAAATGAACAGAGCCTGAGCTCTTCAGAGCAGTGAATCCCTTTCCATTCCGAATACTGGCTTGTTAGGGCGTTCTGCTCTAAGTCTAGAGCTCATCACACTATAAATCATAAGCAACCACACCTGCAAAGTAGATGACATAATCCCAGCATCTATTAAAATCTAGATATTTAGCAGTTATTTATTCTCAAAGCATAAATATATGCATACATTCCTTTTCTTCCCTCTAGAGCAGAGAAAATTAGGAAAGACTATGAATGCATACTGTGAGTATTATTTTATTCATTAATGCACGGAAGAAGTGATGAAGATTAGTGACTTATCACTCTCCTAATGTCCTCTATGGAGGCAGAATTATGAAATGTGCCCCCTGCTGCTGATCCTACAAGGGCCAGGAGATGTCAGCCAGGGGACAATAAATATTTCAGGTAATGCTAGGGTTTTTTCTGTTTTGGTCTTTATAATGTGAGCATACTGCGTGTTTCCCAGGAAACAGGTATCAGCAGTCATAGCGTATAACATCTGAAGCACAAAGATTTGACTCATCTGCATATTTTGTATATATGGGTGCCCAAAATGTATAATGAGCAAAGTATGATCAGCAAAATATTAACTGCACAACACAGTAGGAAGCAAATGTTAAAAATACAGAGTGCTGAAAACACGCCTTGTGTTTCTTCCATGCACAGCTGCCTGTATTTTCAGTGGGGACTCTGGTCAACTGTCTTTGGAATATATATACAGCTGCAAAATCACAGTGCAAATGGTATCTAGTATTAATAATATATAAAAATACAAAGTTTTGGGGGTTTTTTTTGTTGTGATTAATAATTTTGATAGGAGAATGGAGGGGAAGAAAAGGAAAACATTTTTCAGGCATCATTGACTTGCCTGCACAAGCACTTCGAATACATTTTGAAATACAAATGAAAGAGATATATTATTGAAATACCCTACACGGCTCATCATAACTAGTTTTTAGTTCAGCATTCTTAAGTGGAGATAGTGCTAGAAAACATGAAACAATTGCTAAATAGGAATATAACATGCAGATTGGGAAATAAATAGTATTGTGCAAGACAGTTCAGTCTGCAAATAAATTATCTATTTAAAACAAACACGCACCAAAGTTTTGAAGAGAAGTTGTTCTGGAGCTTTTGAGTACCAGCAGTGGAATGCAAATTTCCCATGGCTTAAACTCTAAAAGCATTCCTGAAACATCACAGCTCAGGTGTGAAGCCTCAGGGACATGAACCATCTTGATATTTCATAATTTTATTTAAATTAAATAGGAAGTATAAGTTATTTTACTGGTTACACTGAACTAGCAATTCAAATAACTTTTAATAATGTAATGCAAACCTGTAAATAATTTTCAGTGAAGGCCTCATAATTCAGCACAACTTTTATGTAATAAACTAAATTGGTGGCATAATATTATAATTTGTAATACTTGGAGATCATGAAAATTAGAACAGAATCCACATGTATACAGAAGAAGTAGCTGAAAATACAGATTCAGGATTAAGGTTTTTATAGTTATGTTGTAGGTTTTTAAAGCAAAAATTGTGCCTGATAAATTGTTAAACCATGGCACATGTAAATGTTAAAAAGAGTGAGATGGAAGTACACCACAGAAATGCACTGTTAAAGTTATGTGGCATATGTCATGGTCATTTGTCACCAAAAAATGTTTTTATGACTAATTATAGTAAAGATACTGGTATGCCATAGGTTTATGAATAGTTTATAAATACGATTATCATTATTCTTAACTAGTCAGGGATTCTGTAGTTTTACCAAGTCAGTCAACAAACTATTCATTTTCAGTGCAAGGACTTTCAGTTAAGGCACTCAAGCATCTCTCACATGATGCATAATACCTGGTTTTTATTACTACTTATATGTCTAGATTTCCGCAGCATAGGTATCAAGAGAAACAAGTTATATTGCTTCTATGGGAGTTAAACAGGCAAAATTTAGGGACAAAATAAAAGACTGAAAACAAACATACATCTGTTGTGAATCTGGAATGACTCTAAGGTTAAATAATGATGCCTGCCTTCACCAAATTACCATGGAAAAATATGAACTGATCATAACTGCAGTACAATAAAACCTCATCCTCTTGTTTTGGTAGACTCTTGAGTATATATAAAATCTTTGGCTAAAATAGCTTATAAATATGAATTCAGTTTCTGTCTTTGACACTAAAGATAATATTCTAAAATGGCAAAAATTGCCATAGTTTTCCTGATTTCAACAAATTTACAACAATCTATAGCACTCAGATAGTGACCCCCAAGTATGACTGTCTGTCCGGTATCACTGCATTATGCATATTGCAAATATGCAAACCATGCACTGGAAAGAACTATTCAAGAATCCTACTTACATTCTGATAAATATTCAGGAAGATGGTTCTTTCAGCCTCCGACATAAAAACAAGCAAGACTACAAAAGTCCTGAGAGGAACTGTACACTGGCTTGTACAGGTCAATTTTATATGATCTCTTTTCCCATAAATCCTAAGTTAAAAAAACAACACACATCCACCCCACAACGGAAAAACACAAAGCGAATGCAAATATTAGCCCATACATGAAAATATAAATGATGTTCCAAAGTGTGTTGGCTCCAGATGTTTTAATGAGTTAAATGGTTTACTGTTTTCATATATTTAAAACATTCTATTTTTTTACTTGATGTTATAAGCTTTGGGCAAACTTGCTGGCATTGATTTAAGTTATGCTTTTGTACCACATGTAGGTCAGGCACACATTCTGGAAAGATACAGCATGAACAAGAATTCAGTCTTTAATATTGAGAGGTAATAACTGCTAACATTCTCTTCAGTAATTATTTCACAAAGAATCTTTGCACTGAAGCTTCAACCGAAAACTTGTAAAATTTTACAAAGGATGGGATCATAGAGACATTGTTCCATGATAACTGCACAGAGACTTTCTGAATCTTTTCACTAAGCGTCTGAAGTTGTTTATTTGCCTTGGCATTACTTGCCTATGTTCGCACTCCCTTCATATAGTTCAAAATGAAAGCATAAAGATATAGAGAGATTTGTATTTGCAGTTCTTTTATGCTTAAAACTTCTTATTAAAGAAGCATCAGGAACACTTGATGTGTAGGACTTGTGGACTGATGAGGGGACTCAGGAAGGACGGTCCCAAATATTCAGATTTGATGATGGAGTTGGCAGCACTCACTGCCGTGCCATTGTAACTGTGCTACTGCATTCTTCTGCACCTTTCGGAGCCTCTCCTACCTCTTTCCCTAAAAAGTGCTATTTGGCTCCTGCTCTTATTTCTCTTGGAAACCCAATCTATCTCCCTCCCCCTTACACCCTCTCACTTTCTTCATTGTGCTTCACTTATTTAACTTTTTTTTTTTGTTTATCCTGTGAGAGAAATCCTGTGCGGCAGTCCCCTAGAATTAAAGAAAAAACAGGGGCAATTTTTACACTGTTTGGATTTGGTACTTCCTCAGACCCTTCGCAGCTGTGGCGGTGTCGGGGCTTCAGTAGTCCTTGCAGAAGGGGCCCTGGTCTTCCTGACCAACCCTCTCTCCGGTAGCCCCTGCTTCGACACCCCCGCGGCCGGGGCGGGCGGACCGATAGCAGCAGGTTGGAGGGGCGCGGAGCGGTGCGGAGCGGCCGCAGGGGCGGGGGTCCCAGGTCTCCTGCTTGGTGTCACTGCCCGTGTGTGAGGGACAGCAACATCCCGGTGCCCGCAGCCCCAGAGGGGTTCGTTCGGCCCTTGAGTTTTCTTTGTACTCCTCCCTTTTAATATTAGAGCACATATTGAAACAATAAACACAATGGAAAGCACAAAATATTTCATCAGTGTGGTAACTGTATATTTCCTTTATTCTGAAGAAATAGCAAGGTTTGCACAGTGCACGGAGGCTGCGACTTCTGCTTGGGCTCCGCTCACTCTCTGTAAAGACCGCGTAGTTACCCTTAAATCTAAAGACAATCTTTTAAAAGCAGTAGATGTCAGAAAAAAAGGGGGGAAAAAATCTTACCGTCGCAAGACTGCTGCAGGTTCCAGCTCAGCCTAAAACTGCAGGGAAAAGTGGAGCAGCTGCTGAACAAAAGTTTTAGATTCCTTTTTTTTTTTTTTCCCCAAAAAAGTCTGCAAAACTAATTTCCCACAAAATAGGACTCAATTTCCGTTTAAGAAACGGGCTATTGCAAATCTCATACAATTCCTTAAGTTTTTTCCAATAGCAATTGAAATTCATTTTATCTTTCGCACATGGACCCAAGAATTTAGACTTTTAAATTAGAGCAGCGTGATGGTTTTCTGCTTTTCCTTTTTTATTTTTTTCAAATTTTTATTTTGGGGAGGAGGAGGAGGAAGGTGCAGAGGAAGGGCTAAGGAACCAAACGTTTCAGCAATGGGCACCGCTTTGGTCAGTGATCAATAGATGCGTAATCCCAGTTTAACCCAGTTAACAGCGGCCTGCGTGGCTACCGGTAATTCTAGTAAACGCGGGTTTAAAAAAAACAACGAACCAAAGCCAAGCCCAGGTCTCCAGGTTGTCTCTCCTGAGTCACTAAAGACCACAACGAAGGAAATGAAGATGCTGGGAATAAAACCCGCGCGAGTTCTGGTTTGGAAGGGGCGGGGGGCGAGGAGGATAAATGGGTCTTTGATCACCCGGTGGCCGCGCTGCTGAACCGGCCCCGGCTGCGGGGGACGGGGAACAGCGGGAATGCTGGGGCCGCTGGACCGCACCCTGTACCCCGCCGGGGTCGGGAATCCCTTTATTCGCTCCCTGTCCGGTCCCCTCTGTGGCAGTGGGATGAGGTTAGCGGGGGTGTAGCCCCGCCAGCGTCTCTATCGGCCCCACTGAGGGTGGCGGTGTCCACAG
>VZRI01004503.1:212845-284673 GCA_013397515.1 Upupa epops
TCAGCGCTGCCGCCCGGTGCCGGAGCGGCTCGGGCCGGGGCCGGGATTTTGGAGGGAGTTCGCATGTGGTCAGTGTCAGTGCCGCGGCTGAGCCAGCCCCCAGCTCACGTTACACACGACTGTATTTATAACCTCTCCGAGCCGTTTCCCCCTACGAGCAGTTCTCTGGGACCACCTTCTATTGGCTTCAACCTCTCCCACTTATTGACATCCGAGCAGCTCTCTGAGAGGCTCGTCTAGGTCCGAGCGTTGGTGCAGCGGAGAGTGGCCACTAGGGCTAGAGACCTGGATTATCCGAGCTCAGCTGCCGGCTGCAGAGTCGGTCCTTGGAAAACAAAATTCCCGATCTGTTTACAGTGAAAGTTGACAAAGGGTGGTGAAGTTGGATCTTTGCTAAACTCTCCTGCCTGGAACCTGAGACTTGCATGCCATGGATCACACACTCTTTGGCTGCCTGCGCAGCCCCCATGCCACTGCGCAGAGCTTGCACCCTTTCTCCCAGTCTCCTCTTGCCTTGCATGGAAGATCTGACCACATGTCCTACCCTGATCTGTCTTCTTCTTCTTCCTCTTGCATAATAGCGGGATACCCCAATGAGGAGGGCATGTTTGCCAGCCAGCATCATAGGGGGCACCACCACCACCACCATCACCATCACCACCATCACCAGCAACAGCAGCACCAAGCTTTGCAGACGAACTGGCACATTCCTCAGATGTCGTCTCCTCCCGCTGCAGCCAGGCACAGCCTCTGTCTTCAGCCCGACTCAGGAGGACCCCCGGAGCTGGGCAGCAGCCCCCCCGGCCTGTGTTCGAACTCTTCCAGCCTGGGCACTAACACCCCCGCGGGGGCGGCCTGCGCGCCAGGGGACTATGGCAGGCAGGCTCTTTCCCCGGTGGAGACGGAGAAGAGGTCCGGTAAGAGGAAAAGCGACAGCTCAGGTAACGGCTCACGCGTTCCCCTGCGGGGTGGGACGCCCGGGCGGAGGGTGCCGGAGGAAGCCGAGTGCTGACGGCACCCAGGTGCCCGGCTTGGCTTGGCCCGGCCCGGCCGCGGTGTTCCCGCCGCCCCCTGACATTGGGCAGCCCCAGCGCTGCTTCACGCAAACGCGCTGCCGGGATCTCCGTCACCGAACTCCGCTTTATTCGGGCTGCGGCGGGGAAAATGAAAAACCCAGCACGTGATAAAGCGCGGAATCAAGGTGCTGATGGTGGTGGCGGGGACGGGGCGGGGAGAGTTCCCGACAGGTGGGAGACACGTTGGTAGCTCTGAGGAGTGTTTCAGCAGCTATTGCCGCGGCCCCCTCCCTGTGACCGACACGAGGCCGCTGCCTCGCAATTCCGAATGCAACGCGCTCGGTCCCCTCCGCTACTGCCCCGCCAAGTTGACTGCAGTCCCTGGCGCTCGGAAACTGCCTTGGAAGCTGGGAAAGGGGAGAAGAGTCGGTGCCCGGCTTCCCGGGAAGATCTGGGCGCGCCTGCATCCCACCTTCAGCTTGAAAGATGCAAAATTTGGAGTCTGTAAAGCAACTGGGTAAATGGGAGCTTTAGAAAGCTGCTGCACTTCTGTCTGCTGGTGGCGGGGGCGGATGGAAGGAAGGAGCTGTTTGACTTAAAATCACTGCAATTCTTACTTAAAGGCGAGTGTGAAACGTGTACACACGCAGTCATTCCAAGGCGATGATTTGGCATCCAAGAGCGGGCAAAAAACTTTGACATAATCTTGCTCACTAACGTGGCAGTGCTTGTTAGAGCCCCATTCTGACCAAAGCCACTGGCAGTGCGACTGATGGCACTTCCGTGAGGGCATACCTAAACGGAGGCGGGGGGGAGCATCAAAAGTATACTGAGGCAGGCAGAAGGCACTTGAGAAAAGAGAGGTCTCCGCAGTCTGAAAACTTCCAGGCAGACAAAGCGAATTGTTTGTCGTTGAGGAAGAGAAAGTGAAAGGCTGTTGCAGATAGTTGTGAAGTTCACAACCGAAACCGTGACCTGTTTCACTCCAAATGTTGTGGGCTTGCTGAAGGCGTAAGCCACAGAAAATAACCCTCAAGGACATCATAATTTCTTTCACTGTTTATTACACTCAGACACATTTACAGTAATTCAGAATGCGTTTCACTGGATTTCATCTTATACAGCCAGCATAGAGGCTAAAAACTCTCCTATGATTAAAACTCATATTAGGTAAAAAACTGATGGTAAAATCTATGTTACATCTTCATTACATTTTATGAGATAAAAGGAATTTTCTGATGAGCAATACTAAAGTTTGACTCCCCATTACTACTGGGAAAATAGCTGGATGACGGTAGGCGCAAGGATTTATTGTATTTGTCAGTCTATTTAAAGCTGAAGGAAAATAGGATATCAGTCGCTTTCACTCTCAGGAAAGTATTTGTATTGCTTTCTGTTTATTTCCGTTTTGCAATGCAAATCTAAAAAAAACCATAGTGAGGAGTCTCAAAAACCCTTACTTTGAAGTGGATCGAGTCTTCTACTAGATTTAGTGGACAAGAGTTGGAGCCCTTAGCCATGGTTACTCTTATCTCACACTGTACTTGAACCTCGCTTTCTAAGACTTTCTGAAGATCAAGGCGGGTAACAATTTCCTCTTCTCTTCCCCTAAGAAAAAAAGTATTATGGCCATTCACACAATTGTGAATCTCTCAAACTGAAAATAAACATCTTTTGACAACAGCTGGATAGCTGCTGTATCTTCAGTTTTGGTTGGTTTTTGTACTTCAGGAAAAGCCTGACTTTTGGACTGAACATTTAACCCCACCCCTTTATTAATTCTGAACTCTGGTACTGCATGTTTAATGCCCTTTTAATGTATGGCAGTGTGAACTACTTTTAAGTCACTGCATTTCTGGTTTTGTCATCCATAATTGTTCCTGATCCCATTTATTTCTCATTAACCGGTGGTGGTGGCTTTTTCTAAAACAAATTACTGTACTTGAAAGAACTTTGCCTGTGCTTTCTCTGCTTTTTGGAGAAATATTCATCACACTTGGAACTACTTCAATAGGCGTTTGTATAAAATCCTAACAGTAAATAACTAAGAAGTGAAGAGAGAGTGTTTGAGTTTCAGTGCCAGCATCCTGAGACAATTATTAATGCTCTTGCTTATTTACAGATATGTTTCCTCTTCTTAAGCATATCACTTTAAGCCACAGAATGTTTAGTGTTTTCTTGAGCACTGAATCTGTTCTGCATTTCAGAGCTGAATTAACCTTAGGCTACCCTTTTCTTGCACTACTCTGCTTTTATTTCTGAAAGTTTAACATCAGAAACATTGTTGATTCATAAAGCTGAGTTTATAGATAAAGAAAGTAAAACGCAGACGTTCCTTGTATCTGTTACCTCCCAGACTAGTAGTTGCTGCTCAGCCATACAGATCTTCTGAAAATTTATCCCCTGAGATACTCCATTTTACGTATTTGTTATGATGGCGGGCATGCAATTTTTTACGATTCTAAATAAAAATCGAGAGGGCAAGTAACATTTTGGACGAAGGGACTATGTGTTCGTTCTTGTGCTTTCTCTTTTCCCTGGAATTCACATATTGCAGGCGAATGGGAGGACAGAAATATTTTGCGCTACATTCTGTTATGCTTTTGTTTGGGATTGAAAAAGCAAGGTGACGTGCTCGTGTGATAGTTTTATAAACTGCCCCACTTATAGGTTTCTTTTGCCCTAAACTGGATTTTAAGCAGTTTGAGAAGTTCCCTTTGGAGACAATAAATAGACTACTACAGGACAGGGTGAAATTGTCAACGGTTCTTTTTGGGAGGGACTGGGCAATGCTACTTACTCAGGCATCAGCCTCTGCAGGCTACAGCTGTCAGTGTCTCCAGGTTTTGGTAGTTGCTCTCTCATTATCTTCAGAACATTCCTTCCAGCCTGCATGGGCCCAGTAGTAGCTAGCTCAGCCTGTGAGTTGAGAAGTGATGCACACAAACCTCTAGCTGTTAATGCTTTGCAGTGAATAGCATCTGCATCCTTGTAACTGGGCTCTGTGTACATCAGGGATATTGGGACAAAACTATGATGCTGGATTTGAGGATAGGTTACAAATAAAATAGATTCTTTTGAAGTGCAGTAAAGTCAGAATTATCTGTGTGCTAATGAGGTGTGGATGAAAAACATGCTCAGCGTGTAAAAAACCATATTCTTGTAGGGTTTTGTTGTTTTGTGGTGTGAATTGGTCTTGATGGAATAGTTTGGATTTTTCTGCTGCCTCTCCTCATTATTTGCCTGTGACTTTCGAGGCCATTTTATTTCAGTTTTTTATACAGTAGGTTTTCATTCTCAGATGATGCACGACACATCAAATACAGAATTACTCCTGTGATTGACTAAATTGACTTAGTCCAAGTTTCCTTGAAAGCACATTAATGTCTGTATAGCAAGTGTAATCTGGGTTTAATGTGACTTACAAAAAGCCTCAAGGAAGCCTAAAATGCTGTAGCAAAAAAGGTATCTACTATGATGAAAAGACCTCAGGGTGAGGCTGAGTATGGTTGAAGAAGTTCTAAGCGCTGCAGCTATTCAAACATTTAGTTGTGATAGATAAATATAAATAATACATGTGATTTCCAGTTACAGTGTAATGTAATTAAACACATGCCTGCAAGCTTAGGAAGTTTTTTGAGGGTTTTTAATAAGTTTGACATGGAAAAATGTTTTCATATGGTTCAGAATTCCAGGGAAAGACTAGCAGGTAATAATAACCATTGCTATTTTTCACTGTATTTACAATAGGGTCATGTAGAAACACTGCTGCTAAACCTAAAAAAGGTTTCAGGAATCCCGTGTTTCAGTAGCTATTCTTCTGGGTTTGGTTTATTGATAAATCACATGAAAAGAGAACAATGCTCTTTTTTTCCCCTGCATTTTAACGTTTTTCTGTAACATACCTATTCTCAGCATGCAAGGAGCCAAAAGTTACATCTCCAGGGACTTTATTTTAAACACATCTAAATATCATAAATCATATGCACTTGTTTGAAATGGTCTCTAAAATGCAGACCATTTTGATAAATTATTATAAATACTGGGAGATCCTGAGTTTTGAGGACTTCTGAAACACATCAGTAAGAAAAATGAGCTGCACACTTGTAGTCAAAAAGAACTGCGTAACTGATTCATCAATATGTCTGTGCTTTTCAACGTGGTTGTAAACGGAAGCAAGAAAAAAATGCATAATAAGGCATAGGCTTTTTGGAAAGAGTTAATTTGTTTGATAATAAGTATTGAAGCATCGCTTACTGTTAAAGAAACCACC
Organism: Upupa epops; assembly: GCA_013397515.1. NCBI lineage: Eukaryota > Metazoa > Chordata > Aves > Bucerotiformes > Upupidae > Upupa > Upupa epops. The sequence goes on from VZRI01004503.1 coordinate 218,135, forward strand.
ACTACCACCAGAACACCTCTATGGTTTTCACAAATGAAACGAGTTCAAAATCTGATGAATAATAACCACAGATCTGCAAGAAAACTTTTAGGGCTAATTGCTTAGCAAATGTTGGGCTACCTAGTAGGCTGCTTGCTGCATTGTTTAATGGATAGAAATTTGCAGTGGGTTCAGTTTTGCTCTCAAGAAATAGAGTTAGAAAATTTTCTAGGACTGTAAAATTTATAAACATCATTTTATTGATACATTCTTAGAATTTTTTGCGTATAGCCAAATTTTGAGTGGACAAAAACAAGTATGGCCTCTAATTATATGCTTCTGTCTCTTTATATGTATCATGCATCAGGATTTCCACTTCTGCTTCCAACCTAGTTTTTTAGAAATGTTGGAGGCACAATGCAGATGTTCACTGCAGCACAGATGACTTTGTGAGAAGGTCTGTGGACTCTAATGGGACTACTGAAGTGCTCAAAGTTTTTTAAGCAACTGGACCATAGTTCTGTTACTGTGTTTAAAATCTTTGACACAGAAATGTAATTCCATGTTGTCCTTCTCTTACTTGGTATTAGAACTCTCTAGAATCCCAATCATCAAAGCAAAGTCACTGAGAGATCTAGATGAGTATGAATTGTGATACTAGAACCAAACATGGAAGGATATATGGACACACAGGGATTTTAGAGCCAAACATTCTGTCGGTATCTGGAGAAAATATTTTCAAAACTGCGTGGTTGTCGCTACCTTTCAGGATTCTTAAATGGCTGTTGTGTTGTACAGAAAATAAAAACTTTATAATTCTTGCTAGTATTTACTGATTTTTTTCAGCATTACTAATTAGCCATTATATGTATATATATACAGACACACATATATTTATATCATTTTAATGTAGTTGGTTTTAATTTACTAGGAAAAACATTGCCCTAACATATGTAGCATAATTTCTCTTGTATTTTCCGTAGTAGGTAGCTGGAATACAGATCTTTTGTCAGACTTGTTGCTCGTTCTGCACATGCTGATTATTTCATAAGTGCTTTCTCATTGAGACTGTTAATTTGTCTATAGTTTACCACTTGGACAGACCATATTCTCAAGTATTTTAGGGACTCAAATTGCCATTATCTTTGAAGTCCTCAAGAGCAGGATTAAGCTCTGTGTCTTGAAATTCAAGAGCAAATGGCAACATTATCTTAGCTGCTGTGCACTAATAATCTGATGTTGCACACCAGATTGTTGTTTTCAGCAAATACAGTGTTACCCAGCAGTATAAGCGGCTGCTGCAGCGGGTTTCTTTCAGTAGCAAAACGTACTCCACAAAGAATTTTTGCTAGTCTCCAGAATGGAAGTGAACTAAATCTCTGGAAGTGGTTTCATCTGGTGGAATGAGCAAACCTTAAATCCATCAGTAAAATGTAGTTATGGAGAGGATGGGTTCAATCTCTATTTTTGCCATGATCTCCTGTGTTCTTGTTCTAATACACTTCAGAATGCAACTCGAAAGAACACAAAAGGAAAGTCGTATTTTTAAAGTATAAATACTTGCATATGTAGCTAACAAGTTTTCTAACTAAAATAGTGTGGTGTTAGAGAAGTTTGATAAACAGTGCTTGAGGCTACTTCATTACATCAGTGCACAGCTGGGCACTGGATTAGCCTTATGTTCTGTCTCGAGCCCGTTCCCTATCCTTTTATGTCTGATTCCCCAACCGACACAAAGGCAATACCAATGCTTGCCTTCCATTTCTGAAGTATTGCAAGCTTTTGTTTGATAAACAGCTTTGTGTTTGTGCTTTTTTTAGTAGTTTTAAAGACTTGCAGAGCTGCATCAGCATTTCTCAAGCATTGCTGGTGGCAGGATAGGAGTGGGATGGTACACAGGCATCCCACAGAAAAAGCCTTCCAACCGCTGCTTGGTGGGGTCATCACATCACCTTTACTACCATCAGCTTATGTGGCTGCATAGGTGTGCGTATAAAGAACTCACTTGACTTGTGGAGTGTTGGGGGTCTTTGGGGTAGCTGCTTGCTATTGTATTTAAAGGGAGTTTGAATTCAAATATAGCCTGATGTAATTCTGTTGGATACACACAGTTTAGTCTATGTATTTTCAGTATTAAATTGCTTTAAAAAGTTGTTAAAGTAAATGGTCTAGGAAAATATATGCTAAGGAAAGTTTTACCTGGGAGACGTCGATGGCAAAACTTGCACTGGTTTTGGTAGTACCAGATTTAAACATGTGCATTCTTACTGTGAACGTAGCTTTGCTTGGGAGAGGGTGATAGAACACTTAGCTGTGCTTCTTGTGATGCGCTGACTTGTGTGTTTCCAGTGGTAAATAGGGCTTAGGCATGCTCACTAAAGAGATACTGCTGCCACCAGTCCTAGTCATTGTTATTTATTAATATATATTAAAAATATGTGTCCTTCAATTTAAAGTAATACTTTAATATGCAAAAATTTATGTTACTCTACCTCTGCTAGTTACATATATGTATATGAATCTTGCTAGTGTAGAGTTGAATCACTGCACCCTAGGACTCAGTGATGAAAATAACTTTATATAGAGAGAGACACAGTATTAGAGAGTTCACTGTCATGTATGAAAAGTTCTTTCTGAAGTCTCCCATTAAACATTATTAATAAGCAACTTTGACCATCAAAATCCCACTTAACATCAGTGATGCTAAAGATGTAATACCCACTGTAGATTAAAGAGGGTGTCCTTCATTTTGAGATCTTGGACAAAGGAAAGACTGTAGCATACATCCTATCTGGAACATGAATTTATTTTCCCTATAGAACTGTGATTTTTGCAAATCAATATGGTGGTAGTTTGCTTGACTGGAAATAGATTACTAAACAGGCATGTTGCTACACATTGAAAGAAAAAACAGAAACAACAGTTGGAAATTAGCTACTGGATATATTATTATTTAATAATGAATGTAATCATTCAATACTACACAGTCTGAAATCATTGGAGCTTCCTGCTCAAGGCAATTACAAAAAGCCATATGAACTTTATATTGGAAGTTACCTGTGCTGAATAAACCTTGCAGTAGTGGGAGATGAGGCCCTTAAAATACATAAACAGAAGAAAACATGCATAAAAACTTAATGGTCATTTGAAAGAAAAGCTATTTTGTACTTGGACCTATGTTTCCTTTTATCTTTCTTTTCAAGAAATGAAACAAAGAGCAGAAGACCAAAGAGCAGCAGTCTCAAAGGAATGAGTAAAATCTTTCATTTATGGTGGAAGAGCATAGTTTTAATAAACCAATAAAATCCAGTGGATTATGAAACTCTAACCAGAAGCCAAGTAATTTTCTTTTATCTTCCTTTCTTTTTTTTTCCTTTTTCCTTTTTCCTCTTTTTTCTTTTCTCTTTTCTCTTTTCTTTTCTTTTCTTTTCTTTTCTTTTCTTTTCTTTTCTTTTCTTTTCTTTTCTTTTCTTTTCTTTTCTTTTCTTTTCTTTTCTTTTCTTTTCTTTTCTTTTTTTTCTTTTTCTTTTTCTTTTCTTTTTTCTTTTCTTTTCTTCTATTTTTCCTTTCTCTCCCCTTCCTTCCTTCCTTGGGCTAGATAAAAATTGGTTGATTGAACATTATTTTATAGCAAATATCAATATTGAAAGCTAAAATTGAATGAGATTACTGAAGACTTTTAAAAATGCTTCTTTGTGCATTGTTTCAGATCTCTAGTACCTTTTTTTCATTTGTAGCAAGTGAAACTGAACAAATCCTGCCTGCCATAAACTGCATTAGATGCACTTCCACAGCCTTTGCCACCACAATTAGCTTTAATTTATACACTATGATCCTACAATGGTGCCAGTATGCATTTAATTTTATAAGTTGGGAGGTGAATAAATTCATGAGTGTGCTGAAGTCAAAACCAGCTACTGAGTGGAACAAGGACTTCACAGCAGTAGTTGTTTTACTTTGATGTGAACACATCTGGATTAAAGAATGTTTTTTATGTTTTGGTGAATTTGGGACATTGGTGACTTAAATGTACCAAGTGGAACAAACACTTTACCATTTTGGGCCTTCCAAAGATATGTAGTAGAAGTTGTTGGACATGTGTGGACTGTCAGTACAGCTGTGAAGGCAGGTGAATGCACCACAGGCTTTTCTACCTGCCAAACCAGAAATGGGATGTTCTAAAAGTATTCAACGTAGTCTGCCTATGCAAAAGGGCTTGCTTTGGAAGGGGGTGTTCTTAGAGGGTAAGTGAGACTCCTCAGACACATGGCTCTCAGTAGCTCTTCAAGCCCTTAATTTTCTTCCAGCTGGTACAGTATACTGGAATGCTGTAGGCCCCGTCCTCATATGGTATGTGGATATGTAGCACAACCTACTTGTTAAAATATGTTTATTACTGTAAAAAAGAATGGTAGGAACAATGACTCAATGTTTCATTCGCTAGATGTTTCCTAAATTCAGGAAAGTATCAGTTGATTTAGTGAAGGAAAAAGAACTGAAGCCAGATGTGTTGATAAACTATGACGGCAGAGTTTGTGAGGCTCTGGGACTACGATGACACTGATCACTGCCTTGTAAAGCTAGTGCTTAGAATGCCAGACAGTATTTATAGCCAGAAGAAAACAGCAGTTGTCTAATGGGGGCTAAGGCATGGTCAGTCCTTTCAGACTGGCATTTTCTAAACTAAGCTTTAAAACCTAGTCAAGTCCGCGCAAGTCATACACACCTTACATAGGGCTTATGGAGAGCTGAGAATGTTTCAAGGCCGTTTTCTCTTTGGAATGACTCATTTGATTGACTCAATAGTGACATAGTAGTATTAAGCTCTTTTTCTTTCTTTCTTTTTCCTTGCTGTATTCCTCTTTTGGGACTACCACAATGACCTCAAGCCACAGCTGTGTGTTAAGTCTTTGCATTCCTGAGGACATTAGAACAATACACAGAGTAGTCTCCCTGCTCCCTCCCTCCCTGCTCCCTTCCGGTTCCTTCTCTCCCTTCCTTTCTTTTTTTTTGACACAAGTCCATTTCTGAGTTTACGCCTGCATGTGCTTTCCTTGCAGAATGAGCATGTTTCTCTACGGCAAAACAGCAAATACCACCCTTTACCATAGTCAGATTTCCATTAGAAATTAACCCACAATAATTAAGAATCACAGTGGTCCTTTAAATAGAGCAGTACTGTTAGGCAATATTAGTCTGTTAGGTAATGGAAGATTAAAAGTTATGGATCAGTGAAGCAGAGTCAGATAAATATAGTAGACTTCATTAGCAGTTGTCCATAAGGCATCTTGAATTCACAGCAGTATCTTTTTTCTTTGTATTATTATTACTTCAATTTACATGATTTCATGATTTTATTTGGCCAATAAAAACAGTGAGTATTCTGTACATGCTATTTGCTTTTATGAAAAAATGTATTATTCAAAATTATTATAAAAATCATGTACCTTTTAAAATGATGTCAATATGCTTAGGAGAAAAAGCTGGGGACAAGGGTGTAAATATTTTGAATTGCTTTACATCATGAAGAAGTAAGATGCCAAACTCTCCTTCAGCTTTGATTTAGCTTTGCATTTTTATGTTTTGGCACATTGCTACAACTTTAAAGGCAAACATCTTTTATAGCTTTAATACGAGGGTATATATAGAAACATAACAGTATTTGAATGCTATAAAGCTATCTCTGTTTCATTGGTCCCAATCTGAAACTTTGATGTGCCAAGAAAGCAACAATTGAACTTGCAGTCTGCTGGCATGAGAATTATCAGAGATTTTTTCTTGTATTTGCAAGCATGTCAGGAGAGCTTTGCCATACATGACACCCAAAGAGTTTCTTTTGGTGGAAATTGAGTGTTTCAAGTACAGTGGCTCAATGGGTTCAGCTGTTTTGATGTATATTTGGTGAAATATAACTTACAGAATGACCCAGTCCTTTGGGAAAGTCATTTGAAGCCCTCCTGCAGTAGTCACTCAGTACTTTGCCAGACTGAGTACTAAAGCTCTAATCCTGCGAAGGCTTAGGTTACTGTGTATAATTCTTTTGGAGTTAGCAGTGTAATGTTGAAATAGTTGGGCACAGGCATGGCAGTTGCTACTCTGTCATTGATTCCTTTGACTGGGTGGTTGAGAAATGTCTGTAGTGCCATAGCATATTGATAGATTCTGTACAAAATTATTTATGAAGCTCTGGCTTGATTTGCATTTTTCAAGCATGTTTCCGCAAGTAATTGATAGTCCTAATTCACACACAGGAACTAAGAGACGTATCCATGCTAACCTTGAGATATACAGTTGACTTAGAGGTACGTAGATACGTAGGTAAGTGAAAAGCTTGATGCTATGCATATAGTGGAGTCTGGCATATTGGTGGCCTATTAATTAAAATAGCCTTACTATATCAGAAGATTTACTACAAAAGGTGGAGGTGAGATCCACACTGAGCTAGAAATGCACTTATCTGAGTTGTTTGTATGAATCTACACAGTCTTCCCAGTTGAGAAGTTATTTGGTGAGGTTAGTACAGGCCTCATAAAAACCTCTGGGGGACCATTTCTGCAAGTTTTGGAACAGAAATACGTTCAGGGAATGTGTACAGTATGTTGCACAATAAACATAAAAAGATCTTTCTTATCAGCATTTGCACCTTCCCTGCCATGTCATGTAACATATATCTCTGCTCTCCATAAAGCCCAAGAGGTAGTTTATGCAATTAAGGTCTGTATCTTTATAAAAGCAGACATCATTTCTTTTCCTTCCAGGCCAGGAATGCACAGATGTAGGAAAAAGTGTTCATAGAAAAGACCTTGGGTACATCTTTTTACAGAGGCAAATCAAATTAGTTTTCCCTGTACAAGGACTGGGATGCTCCCTGTTTGGGAAAGTGTGAGGGCTATAGTTTAGAAGACCTTATTTTGCCATGAGAATTTGCAAATTGCTTTTATCAATTTCTGTCACCAGTGTGTTTTCATGTTATTTTACTTTTACTCCGTTTTTCTGACCTGGTCCTTGATTAACTCATATATTAATTCTGTCAAACCCAAACCTAATGAACTGATCCTAACTTTCAATCACAATCTCGTGAACTCCTTTCCTAGAATCCTTTTTTTTCTGCTTTTGGCTTATCCTCTCAGATTTTAACATTTCCCTGCAAGTCATCGCCCAACTGCTGCTCAGCTAATGTTTCGGATCCTGCTTCTTATCTACTTCAAGGTTTCTCTGTGCTGTCTTAAGTATACTATTCCTTTTTGCATTCACACTCTGTATTCAGCAGGACTTGGGTGCGCATGCAAGAAACATCCAGAAGCAATAGTCAGTTAGTTATGTCATTGACTCCAAGCCATCAGTTGTGTTACTGTAACTGTAGGTCAGTCATAGCCCTTCTGTGCTTTTATGGTGTGTCAGAAAAATATGCAAGGATATAAACCCAAAGATGTTTTGTGTGCTCTCTCTTCTTAAGTTTTAACCTCATAAGGTTGAGCACCACACAGCGAATTCTGTAAACAGCTACAGCATGACCCAGCCATGACAATGCTGATGGTTAATATTTCACACCAGTGACGTACCCAGTTTTGGGTGGACCTTATGTATAAAGGGAGTGTTTGAAACTAATCCGAATAGGTGAGGGGGAAAAAAAGGGAATTTAACTTTCTTAAAACACACTCTTTTAATTCCAAGTTTTTAGGTAATAATTACTCGTGCCAGAAGGAATGTGCTTCAAATAAAGTACAGTCTCATTTTGTAGTAGCCTGTAAACTCTTTAAATAGCACAGGCAATTCATCCTTTCAGTTTAGTTTTTCAAAAGAAGAATCTTGAAATCAATAAAATACATTTTTATGATTCCTTTTTTATTGATATAATAGACATTAACATAGATTTGGGGTTTTTTGTGTGTGTGAAGTGCATGCATGTACAAAATCTAAACCAACAGCAGGTAAGATAATTGACTTGATATGACTGGAGCAGCACTTGGTTATACTGTATTAGTAAAAAATATTTGGCGTGTTTTAAATACAGTTTTGGGACTATGAGGTAGCTATGGTCAGCAAGAAAAGATAAAAGGTACAGGAGGCTTGATGGATGCTTGGACATGGAATTTTGAAGTTATTTTCAGAATCTAGAGATTTTTACCGTAACCCCAGAAAATAAACTGCATGGTAGAATTATAGATGATATGAAATCGGAACTCTGGAGACATAAGGATCAGATCATAAGATCAGCAGCTTTCTGACTAGTCTGCAGTGGGATTTTATCCCTGTCACAAAAATCACCACAGTTTGGCACAACCTTCTGGCTAAGTGGGAAAGGTTCTGTTCCAGGACTGAAATGGCCAAAAGCACTAGATGCCACCATTGAGATGCATTTGTAGTGTAGTATGGAGACAGTTTTACAGTGTTTGACTCAACTCTTTCCCCTTACTAGGTATATATATTTGGAGTTTGGTAAGAGTTCTATCACCTTCTTGGAAGGAGGGAGGAATGAGTTGCTAACCTTAGTACTTGCGACTTTATAAATAACAAAAACCTAGGAGTGTATTGTGCCAGTAATTCACATTTCTGCAGCACACATTTGAATATGATAGTATTTTAGAAGATTTAAAAAATCCTAGGCAGGTACTTCACCGGTCAAAATAAAAATATTTAAACAAGGGTGGTGCACACTGCAGAAAGTGATGGAGTCCTGCTCCCTTCCCCCACCTCCCATCAGCAAGCTGATGTTTCCAGCCACTTCAAAACCAGAAGACTTTTCTGTAATCCTAAATGTACATAAGGAACATATTAAAGGCCTGATTGGCAAAAAAAAATTGAGCATATGCTTAAGAACCATTGACTTCAATGGGAGTTAAACATCTTCACACACACTTCTTAAACTGGAGACTAATAAGGATATTAAAAAGGATCAAGAGACTGGCTCCCTTCAGGAAATGATGCAAAACTGTCATAGCTGAAAGCTTTTTTTTGTCATATCTTACTGACTTTCATTGCAACCCTACTCACCTCACTTCCAACTTTCACAGAGAGAAGAAAAGAACCCTTCTCTCCTGTTCTTCTCATCTTTTCTCCTTTCTTCTCCATGCCACTTTGTGAAAGGCTAAGCTTTTTCTGCTTCCAAAAAGAGAAGAACTACACACTCTGCAGGGTCTGTTAGGGTTGTCGTTATTTCCAGTATAATGAATGTGGAGGATGATCAGACAGTACAGTGAATAGTGGCTGAACAATTCCCCTGGGATAATTATGTGCAACATAATTACATTGGTGTCTAGCTATGCAGACCTAGGAATGATTGGAAGGGCATAAAACACAGTACAGGTTAAAAAAAGTAACGGAAAGAAAAACTTGCTTAAAAGTCACACATAATTTACCTAGAGGAATCCTGTTTTCAGGGAAAAAGGTACACACGCCGCCCAGCAGCAATCCATATTTATACTCTTTTATTAGACGAATGACAGATGGAGTGAAGTAGTGATGACTAAAAGGCTTGAGTGTAGGTTGATTTCTTTCAATTTCTTTCAATTCAGTATGACAAAGCTGGTTATGTTTATGGTTCGCGAGTGTGGTACTAATTTATTAAATGCTCATTTGCACTTTAAAAAATAGCTTGCCTTCATTAACAGTCTCAGGAAACAGACTCCATGGTGTCATAAATCTCACTTACAGGAATTTTGGTCTGATACTCATCTTAAAATGCTATTAACTTTTTTTTTCTTGGACTTTATCTCAAGGTCTACTGCTGTCCTAAGTAATTTATCCCTTCTCTTCTTCATCCACCTTTAGAAGGCAATTCTCATATATTTCTATAGTGAAAACTCTTTCTATAACCAAAAGTAAGAGGTAACTTTGGCATAAGGGCTGTTCAGTGTAGGCTGGCTTAGAGAAAATGATTTGTGTAAGAATCTTAAAGCAGCACTAGAAACATTAAGATCTAATATAGTATGGGAAACAAAAACTGTGAGAAGAATGCTCATTAGCTATAGTTGAAGCTGAAAATGGACTGTTTCTTTACATCTCTGAAATTTTATTAAATTACTTCATGTAAATTAGTGAAGACGTTTGCTACTAACTCTCTTTACATGCTTTTTGAAGTGGCCTTGTTTCATTCAAGTCAGAAAACCCCACAGTTTTCCATCTGTGCTTTTGTATTTTCACTAGTTGTAATTTATTTAGCTGTGGTATGTATTGTAAAACTAAAATGAGATAACCAGTTATTCTTCACTTTTCTGCACTGGATTCTATTTATTCATGAACCTTCTTGAAAGTTTTAATATTTACTGTGATGAACCTGCAAAATGTCTCTGTTCTTAAGTAAAGACAGATCTTAAAATGTTCGACTTCTTAAATTTCTGCAAAATGGCTTTTCTTATAGTTGAGAGAGGACTGGGAACAGACCTTTCCTCTCCCAGAGTTGATACCAAGTAGTGCAGTGGGTTCCTCCATCATCTAGTTTAGTTTCAAAGCTGTAGCACTGCAACGTAGTTACATTTGCCTGTCTATTGCAAGAGTTGTCCTGTAACATTTAATACAAAGTGTTGTGACTATCTAGCAGGGCTTTTCAACAATGCTAGGATGCAGCAGAGTGCAGGCGCAATCTATTGCAGAGCATTGCAGCTCTTCCATAAGGCTCCACACCACTGTAGGATGGACATAATTGTCCTGAGCAGCAGGAATTCTCTAGCTTTAAAACTTCTCTTAGCATGATGTGGCACCACACACATCAACCTGTATTCTACTTTCACATCATGATGTGATCTCCTTTCTGTTTTCTTATGTAATTTACTTGGTAATTTTCTGACTACTTCTGCTACTGTGTTTTGTTCTAGTTGTTTTCAGTCTGTTCTGCCTTCAGATCAGTAAGTTGATCTGTGATCACTTCTTGATGTCCAAGCAAGATGTATTCACGTATTTGTAAAATGTATTGAACAAAAACCTCTTGTTTCAAGAGATAACATTTTGAAAGATATATTTCTACAATAACTTCATGCAAACTTGCTGTCTGCTAGCAATAAAAAAGAAAATATTGCATATAGTCCCTAACTGAGCTTTTTGCTAAGTTAGTGTTTTATTCATCCTATTATACAAAGGAATTTAAAAACTAGAAAAGCTGGCATTAAACTGAAAGGGCGATGGAAAGTTGGTAGCCTAAGCATTTGTTTTGATTCATATGGAAGGAAAGAATTTGGACCAGATGCTTGAAAGAGCTCAGAACCCACCAGCCCCCATTGTTCTTCATTTAGGTGCCTAAATGGTAACAGTTGGGTGTGCAGTGTTCTTGAAAGCTGATCCTTTTGTGTTGAGGCAGCTTTTAGGCTTTAGCCTATCTCTTCCTGGCTACAGAACTTTAACTGTAAACATTATATTCCAGAATTGTTCCTCATCTATATCCTTCAAGCATTTGCTTATAGTTAAGATATTTATAATTAATATTTCAGGACTGCAACCCCTTCAGCACATCCTGAGTTTTAAAAGTCTGTGTTCCTCACGTTGCTTTCATACTGGGTGCTTATTTCTGTGTATATAGCGCTGTGGTAATATGTTATGAAGGAATTCAACCAGCATGTGGACTTTCAAAAATCCACCATGGTCATATGGTTTGTTTTGCTTTAGGCTGGAAACCCTAATATATTTTAAGAGACCAGAGTTCCTGGTACTATAGAGTTTCTTCAGAGAGGCTAGTATATAAGATGCTTGCAAATCATTGCACTTATACATTAAGATTCTTAATACAGATTATCATAATACATGTAATTGCAGGACTGGCTTACACCAAGATCAAACAAAGCATCTAGTGTGCCTTGTAATGGTTAATAAATACCATGTAAATTAGCTCTTAATGTTATATAAAGTCTGTATCGCACACACACTCAGTGTGTCAGAGAGAAATGTAAACATAGTAGAAATACAGTTTTGACTTCTATTGTGCTACACTGTATGAGGTGTTGTATTTGATTCAGAAGCACCTTAAGAATACATACTTGAATTATGAGTTTTTAAAATTTAGATACAGTTCTAAAAGGGGAATATTAATGGACTTAGAAGATTAATTTTAATAAATAACCCCTCTTGCTATCTTGTAGAGATGGGTGGCTTTGAAATAAAACACCTGAAAAAAAATCCAGGAAAAAAAAGTTGAGTTTCTGACTGTGCCACAGACTTTGTATACAAATTTGTCTGCTAGAACATCACACTGAAGAACCTGAGCCATCTTCAGGGCTGTAAGTTAACATACAGAGGTCAGCATCATGATTTTGCCAGGTAAATTGCCCCTGTTGAAAAGCAGGTATGTTATTTTGGGCAAATCACCCTAACTATACTCTCTACAGGAGTTCCCATGTAAAGCTCCTAGTTTAATTTCCTTCAAAATAATTTCTTTACAGAAAAGGATTGTAGTTATTCCATACTTCATAGCTTGAATCTGTAAAATGGACAAAACTGGCTTACAGCTCCTTATGCATAAACAGCTAAACCATTCAGGATGTCAAGCTAGACTGGAGAGTAGGTGAAATGAAAATGCAGTGATAATTCCAGTTCCTGTATGCTGAGGGAACTACCAATCAAGGTACTTTTGAGAAGGTATGTGGCTCCAAGGAATAAATAATACTTTTCACCCTATCATCTTATATAGAGGCATTTTTATCATTTTTATTATTTTTTTTGAGCCAACTATTGACAGATGTGCTTTAGCCAACCATATGTATACAGGTGGTTCACAGATATATTTCTCTGCCTCAACGAATACTCCAGCTTCCTTCCAAATGGTGTGTTTGTTTGGCTGAAGCACAACTGCAGCCAGATCTTTTTCTGAAATTGAATCCAGATCAAATGGAATGTTCTGTTGACTGGCTGTATCTCAGAGCTTGCCTTGATCAATGCTCCTCAACCATACAGAAAGAAATCAAACCTGTTGTCAGATTATCTGGGAATTTCAACATAGTTTCCTCCTACATGTTGCCCATAATTTACCTTTCTTGATAGTTAGCATTTGAAGACTAGAGCAATATAAATCTGTTCTAGAATGCTTTATTTATTCATTGTTTATGTTGAGACCACTCAGTTTTCCGAGTAAACCTTCATGTGTTGCAAGTCTGCTGTACCTTGTTCCTGTTGCTCCTGTTGGACAGTCTGATGAACTGTATTGCACAATTTACAAGTTTCATAGCAATTTTCATGTTTTTTTTTTTTTTCTCCAGTGTAGAATTCCCCTCTGCCTTGTTCCATAGTGCTAGGAGCTTTTGCCATATTGTGAATTGTCTCTCCAGAACTAAGAAAACTTATCTTCTACCCTGACACGTAATTGGAAGTGATGGAACAACCATTCTTTTCTTATCTGTCACTGTCTGACTTATTGCCAGATCATTCAGCAGTCTGGTTTCCTTTTGCTGTGTTTTCAAATATAAATGTAGGCCATCAATATACCTGGATATTCTTCAGGAGAGTAGTTATTGCATTTCTGTACAGTGCTCTTGGAAATGTGTGAAGGGCACTATATAAATGTACAGATTAGAGTGGAGTGGATTAAACAGGACAGGATTTCTGGAATGCACATCACCCCTTACTCTGAGTTGTAATGGTGTGGTTAGAGCCAGCCTGTACTGCATGAAAATTTTTTTGTGATGTCCATTTAACCAATAAATCTGTCATCACTGACTGGTCTCCATTTCCTCTGAAATAAACAAATCACTATTAGCTTCTTTGAAGCAGCAGACTGCCAGGAAACACAAAAGTCACTTTTGCTTCATCCACAGAGATAAAGTAGTTAGTAAGTGGAAATGAGCTGCAACTGAAGGAGCCTCGGTGTTCTCACACCTGCTAGAAAGTACAGTAGGTTTCCACACAGCAGGAATTCAAACAAACCTCAGATAACTGTGTTCAGTGAAAGTGAGCTTGCCTAGCCAAGAAAGGAATTGCAAGCCCTTGGAAACTACTTAAAACCAGTCTCACAGGACAGAGGAAATTTGAAAGCATCCAGGAAGCTATTCTAGGTCCTTGATGTCCACTGTTTGTTTGGCACCATATTTCTGACCTCCACTCTTCCCTGGCTCTCTTTTTGAACTATGTAGTCTACTCTACTTGCTGCATTTGGTGTTTCTTCACACAGAGTAACTCCCTGTACCTTCACTGCCTTCAGCATGGAATGTTTTCTCACCTAAGTTTGCATCTGCTTTTTCTTTAGCCTTGAGCTGGGATTTATGTCATTACAATCTCAGTTTCCCAACAGTCTGTGGCTTAAGTCTTTTACCTTTTTTTCACAGTGAAAAATGTGTTTTGAAAAGACTGGAAAAGTCCCTAATTCATTCTGGTTGTTCTCTGCTGAGCTACTTCCAGCGCTGAAAAAGGTTGTAGATGTTAAGCTCCTGAGAGACAAGCATAGTTATAAAGGGAAAGTAAATCTTCGGTTTAGCTTCTGTAACCAATTTTTAGGTTAAACAGTATATTTTACTTCCTGATAGAAGTAAAGGAAGATGTTCCTATTAAAAATTTGCAGTTATTTTCCGCAAAGTAGCTTTAAGCTTCTTTCCTAATAAAAAATGACCTTTGACCTTTACAAATGTCTGTGAATATGAAAACTACAAGAAACTGCTAATGGATGCTGAACTCAGGGAGGATACAATCAATAATAGAAGAAAGATGACTTTTTTTTTTAGGAAAATCAAATGAATCTTCATTAGGCGTGGACCCCTGGCCCAGCAAAAGCTAATAGCTAAAAAGCTAATAGCTAATAAGAACTTTTAAATGGGACAGCTTTACAACATAGTTTATAAATAGCATTGAAAAATCTTCCATATTTCTTTATACATTCCATTTTTTATGCCTGTTTATAAATAATGTGATGCTAGTTAAGAGTTTCAACATCAGTATTTCCAATGACATCTTTTTGTTGGAAACAGCATTAGTGCAATTACACTAAAAAATCAGTTTGGATCCACAGACAGTAGATTTGTTTTGCCCTCACTCCAAATTCTTTTAAATGACTTATTTTCAGACTTGGGTTAACATTCCATTGTATTTTTTTTACTGCTAGCAAGTTAAAAACCTCACATTTTGAACTCAAGATAAGGTAGAAACTATTCCTGTAATTACTGCAAGCATAAACACAGGCTTCAGTTATATCCTGTCCCAACCATTATTCTAACCCCTGTTTTCAGACTGTCCTCTGACGGTTTGTGTACATACTGTGTTTTATAAGTGCACATGCTTTACCAGTAGTCAGTTAAGGGGACATTCTTGAACCTCCCCCTTTCCTGCTGTGGACTGGAGGTTGGCATGCTCCTAGCACAGTGCTAGTGTCTGTTGGTGCAAAGATACTGGAGGATTGAAGGGAACTGGATGGAAAGCCAGTGCTGATCTGAGGAGTAGGCTTTGCTGTACCCTGTCCTGAGGCAGGAGCTTACCCCATCACACAACTTCATGTGAGGTTTGGATGGGTCTCTCTTCTCCATTTCTTTTTTAGACTCTGCGTTTATAATTGATTGTACTAGGAATGAGAACATGATAAAATGGGATAAAACTAAACTAAAAGGAGTGTGGCACTTGCTATGGTGCCAGATGCTACAGCTAATTTGGAAAACCTTTGGAAATAGCTTGAGGCTTCAGGTGACAGTATATGTTTCCTGGCTTGTACTTAATTCCATGTAAGTGGTGTTTTTGTTGGTAACAATACGAAAGCAAGGAGAAGAAAGATACACACTTGCCTGCTATAAATAGGACAACTGAATTCTGACAAAATTAAATTCTTACAAAATACAATGCTTGTTTGTAAAACTGGGATTAGTTTCTAAATGACATTTGCCAAAATATCCTGAAACAAATCCATGCACACTCTAAAAAAAGTGCTTAAAGGTGATTTTTAAAATGGGGTTCTGGTAGCTTCAAGTCCTGAAAAGACACATGTATTGACATTTTGCAATTGTTTAGGTCTTGATGTGTCACAGAAACCATCTGTGATAATTAGGAACAAATAATTAAATGGTGGGAAGAATTGGAGAGATTGATTATAAAATTTAATTTCCTGAAAGTACCATACATTCCAAATTTAGCTGGTGGGAATATAGGAAATGTGAACTAGAGGGTACAATATCTGGTTATGGCTTATTTTTTTCCATATTTTTTAATCTTCTTTTTTACTTCCAGTTAACATCTTGTTTTGGTTTGGTTTGTTTCCCGCACATTTGTTGCTCATCATTAACAATAAAGGCTCATAGTTGTTCACATGAAGAAACATCTGCCTGCCTGTATCTTTGTATCAGTCAGGTAGCAATGCAGCCTTCTGCATAGCTAGGAATCTTGGTTTTCCCATTTCCAAGGTTATCTATAAAAAAAATAGAGATGAAAATCTGGTAAGATTAAATACACACAGATACACCTTAAAGGATGTCTTAATAAAAAAGCCTGCTCTGGCAGGGGGTTTGGACTTAGATGATCTTCTGAGATCCCTTCCAATCTGTAACAGTCTGAGATTCTGTGAGTCTGGCATAAGGCTTCTTGGATTATGCCTGTAGATAAATTATTTATGCAACTACTAGAACACCTTGTTATAAGTATAAGGAAAATTTGAGGGCTGTGAAACAGCTCTACATTACATGAACTTCAAGGAATTTTAGTTATATGACAACTATAAAGAATATTTTTATATTTTACTGATCAAGTAAGGGACCACTTTTCCTGTTGCATCAGTATCTCTGACATTGTAAATTACGCACTGAAGAAACAGACTTTTCCAGATAAAAAATAGGATGAGAGGATAAGAAAACGGGATCTTCAAGCCATTTTAACTAATCCTAGAACTCAAAACTTTGAAACTTGTGTCTTTGTTTTGATGGCTAAGTTTTTAACAGTTAAATGCTTGAGAGTTTCCTGTTTAGTCTTCCAACAAAAATTTGACCTGAAAAAAGCATCACACAGACTTTATAAATCCAATCAGAAAGATATTTATAGATTCAATCAGAAAGATATTTCTTTTCTCAGAATTAATCCAATCATGTAAACCTAGGTTTGGAAGGATGGGGCAAGCTCCAGGTCAGCATAAAAATAATTTCAAGGGTTGTTTAGAGCAAAACCTATCAACAGTTTTTCAGAGCTGGTTCTCTATTTTTATTTATGCTGGTTGAATACTGTTAGTGTTTGAGGTACTGAAATAATAGAGAGTTTTAAAGTTGTTTTATGGTAACACAAATATATCACATTCACAATGTTTCTGTATATTACTGTGGCAGAAAAGAATCAACATCTTCCTGTGTGTACCACACAACTTTTGTTTGTGTTGTGTCTGTGGATAACTTACTACATCAGAGTTAAGAGAGTTTTGTATCTACTCCATGGAGCCACTTGGGAACATAAATTCAGTCTTGGGAGGAGCTAAGACCTGTTTTTGTATTTGTATGCCTGTCAGCCTCCTACGTTGTATAATTGTTTCAGTAGAATGCGGTTGGTGTAGAATAAAAGTCACATCTTGGAGAGAAAAGGTTGCCAGATTGCTCAAGCTGTTTCAGTGAGGGGTATTACAATAGTCAGAGAGAGGAACCTTGAGGTGGACTCTATGTCAAGGGGAAACCAGTGCACAGAGCGTGGAAGGAAAGCAATATATCATGTGTGTCTTCATGCTAAGCAGACTACTTGTGAGTTTATGTTATCACCTCAATCTCATTTCAGGATGTGGGACTAAATACTTGCATGTGCATTACATCAGTTAGCAAATTCTGCTCACTGGTGTCTGCTTTGTTTGGGATAGGATAGGCCATCACCTGGAGCTACAATTAACACAATTTCAATCCAGGCTAAAATACAGAGGCTAGGCAGTGACAAGGGCATCTGCCTGCATGTCTTAACATCAGGAGGAGGGGGTTGAGGCGGAAGCTATTCATAGGGAAGGAAGCATTTTAGACAACCACTTTGGTCTTGTCTAGAGTCAGCTTGCTTTGTCCAAGTGGTGATTTGTACAGGGTATAATGTTGCCATCTCCTACATTTTTCTTAATATTGATTTAAGTAAATGAGGAGACAAACATAATTTTTGGCATCTCAGTGTTATTGCCTTCCTGGTTTTTAACTGCTTTTGTAGAAATCCTAATTTCTTTGAGAAAGGAATGGTATAGATATTCCAAGACGTTGTATTATAATGATTCACAATGTTCTGGATCTCAGGGAAAAATCTGTGTGTAATAACCAGTAAAAAGTAGGATAGATAAATTTGATCATCAATAGTAGCAGAATTTACTAATCTGGAACAGCACAGGAGCCACTGAGAGTGGGTGCAAAATGGGTCCAAAAGGCACTGACCTTTTCTGAGCACTCTTTACCGATTCTTTCTTTTCACACACACACTGCTGAGAGTTGTGAAACAACTTACTGTTTGTATCCTGAAGGATGGCTCCTTGGGATTGTGATTTGTAAACAGGTTTTCAGAACTGCATTTGAGCTTGGTGTGACTTGCATACATCATATGTGTTTTTTTTACAAAGCTTTTAAAAGGATTTTGGTTCCCCTAAACATCTCCAGTGTGCAAATGGAGTATTAGAATGGCTGTTTCTTAAATATGCTTAGGAAGATGAAAGTCTAAATAGTGGTAAGTGATTTTACCCTTCAGCAGCTTGACAAAGGAGTTGCCTGAGAATAGTTGTGTGATTTTCATAGCTCTCACTAATAATAATCTTGCATTTGCAATGCCATTTCAATAATTTCAGAAACTGCTTCCACCTTGAAACAATTTTGGGGTGATTTTGGCTTGTATTTGTGCTTCTTAAATATATTTATGGAGTTTTACATCAGATTTCTATGTATAAGAATCTCTGAAACTGAATTATTCTCCTATAAAAGGAATAGGTCATACTCTATTCCTGGCAAGGAGGTTGGAGTTGATGATTTCTAAGGTCCCTTCTAACCTTCGCCATTCTGTGATTGTATGATAAGTTGCATATTCCAATTTGTTATGTGTGCAATAAGCTGATTTATATCTGCAAAGACTGGTGCACTCAGATGTTAAAGTATCTAGATTACTATGTAGCTCATCAGTTCTGAATATCTGTGGAAATATCTTTCACTAAAAGCTTGCTCACCTTCTCAGAAAAGTCTACAAAGGTTTGCTGAGAACAGTATATACCTTTTCATGTCACTTTCGTCTGTTCATTCTTGTTTTTTTCCCAAGCATGTTTCATTTCCTTTGCCTTTTGTTGAACATAAGTCTGAGGATACTGCATCTTTGCAATTTTTCCTATGATTCTTAGATTTCCTGCAGCCTTTGAGATAAATGAAGCT
Source organism: Upupa epops (assembly GCA_013397515.1). Taxonomy (NCBI): domain Eukaryota; kingdom Metazoa; phylum Chordata; class Aves; order Bucerotiformes; family Upupidae; genus Upupa; species Upupa epops. The sequence continues at coordinate 237,355 of VZRI01004503.1, forward strand.
TTTTTTTTTTTTGTCATAAGTGTACTGTAAGGCATTCCTGAACTGCACCGCCTAAGAAAACCACTTTGACTCAAAAGAATGAATTGTGTTGCCACTGCATCTGCAGCTGGACCTCTCTGAGACATGACATAAACACTATCCAATACCCTGTCTGCACACCTTTGATTACAGCATACACAAACTGTCTCCTCTCTGCCCTTTCCCCTCCCAAGACTGTTATTTAGAACATTAATTTTATGTGATGCTATTTATATAGTTGTGATTTTAATGTGTAATTGTACAGTTTGGGCAGTTATGGTCGTATCTTACTCGAATAAGGATCAAAGCTTTGTTGAGATAGGAACTGTTGTTTTCAACTTGGTGAATCAGGAGACTCAATTGAAAGTTGTCATAACTAAGGTATTTTCTCTCAGTCTTTCCTTAAAATGTGCTCTGGTATAACACTCAGTCTGATGAGAGATGAGATGCAGTGATTAGTGTTTTCACTGCCATGAGGAAGTGAGGTGCAAGAAGTGCATTACTCTCTTGGGAGCATGGTCTTTGATTTGCTGGAATGCAATGGCCAGTATAATGAGGCCTTATAAAAAACACTGCTACAATAATACAGATGAATAATCTATTTGGATGTTTCACTGTCTCCATTGTGCATACATATCTTCATTGCAAGAAAGAGCTTCTGGGCTTTTCCTATAGTTTTTGAACCAAAGAGTTGTCTTCCTAACCACAGAACAAGCCCTCCTAGCTGTGGCAGACATTCTTTGGGTGAATTAATCTTTTTCAAGTAGTATTATAAAATTCTGTTCATTTATTTTGCTTTAAGGCTTAGTAGAGTCATGCATTAATGTCCTGATAGTGGTCCTTCTGAGGGAGTAACTTCAGCTAATAGGAAACTGCCTCAAGTAGGCTCCTATTAGCTCAATGGAAGTTAAAGCAAATCAAATTAATCAGGATCAGTTCTTAACTGTTTAAAAGGCATTTTAGTGTATTAATATCCACAACAGCAAGGATCGGGTTATTCTTTTGGGCACAGGCGCTATCTACAAACAGGATACCATACATGTGAATAAATGCTCATTAATACGTTAAGGAGAGCGATTCACATGAACTTTTTAGCTGGTCACCATTGATGCAATCCGAGAAAGAATGACTGTTTTGTTTTTTTTTTTTTTATCTTCTCAACCTTGTTTAATCAACATATTTTGTCCACAAAACTCAAGATTAACTTGAATGGAAGTTACTGCAAGATGAATTATGTCAAGGGCATGAAGGTCTGACACAATGAAAGGAATGAAGAGAGAAAGGAGTGACACTGAGATTTTTAATAGGGAACTGCATTAGCCTGAAGAAGGTGAAAGTTGTGGAACCAGAAATAGAAGCCATCATTGAAAAAAAAAAGGTTTATCTAGACCTTTTTATTGATGTGACTTAAAAGCTGAGGGAACTAACATGTTGGAGCCATGTACTGCAATTCTCTGATGGGTAAGGTGAAACACGTAGTACAAAAATCATTAATTTTTATTGTTTTACATCCTGAGGCATGAGGAGACACAGATTTCCTGCTTTCAGAAAGAAAGTGAAAATATATGGGAGTAGGAAGGCACCAAATTGTGTTTAGAAAAAGCTTAGCGTTCAGCTAAATGCACAGATGCATAAACTAAACACTTTTTATGCCTAAACCACTGTTTACATAGTAATGAGGATTTTCCATCAGTTTCTTCAGTTAAACAGTAGCTGTCTTTTCACTGTTTAATGGAAACAAGTAATTCTTGCATAGAAACATCAGATATGTCAGCATGTTATGCTCTTTTATATGAGTTCAACACAGGCATAACCCTAGCAAGCCAACATTTCAACCTCCTTTCGAGTTTTGTCTCAGATGTGTGAAATGAACTGGGTCCAGTTTTGCCTAAGAAGCAGTCTGGGGTTTTGGATGATAAAGTCAATACAATTTTTTTTCATTGTTGCTTTGAAAGATGGAAAAAGCTTGTTTATGACTAGAAACATCAGCCAAATGCTCTAAGACCAGAATAAATTAACTATTTACTCAAACTCATGTTTACATCTACAAAGGAAGCTATTGCTCCATGTTTTCAGTCCCAGAAGCCTATAAATCCCTTGGAAAACATTGCAACAATGAAAAACAACACAGTGTAGTTATTCAACAAGTACCATTTTTATATGGTCATGCTGTGCTGGAGCATGCTCAGTCCAGCATCTCCAATAAATCCAAGCCTTAGTGGCATTTGTTCTACTGACTGCAGTCACTAGGGACTGCAGGAAAGAAAGGAGATGCAAGTCATGATTCTTTGACATTTTAAACAACCAGGCAGTGAGCAGATGTATCCTAGACATGCTATGTTTTGAAGAAGCTCTTGGAAGAAGAGCAGACAAGACAGTGAATGAAGTTGTTCAGTATCTTTACATCTGCCACTTGACACTGACACACAGCAGACAGCTGAGACTGGATGGTTTGCTTTTGTTTTATATCAATAGACGCTATCAACCAGTATATTACAGAGATGGTTATGCTGTGCTAACAGTCCTTGTTTATAGTGTTCCCCTTTACCTCAAGATCCTCATCATGAATGTGAGAGTCCTTGTAATAATGGTGGTTGTCAAGGCAGTAAAAAACCCTCCTTTCTTGGCATTAGAATTTTTCAAAGCTGTGTCACTTTAAAATAAGATACCCTGGATAAAAATAATATGATTTCCAACCAACATATTTAATTGGGTGGAAACTCAGTGACTGAGAAGTTTAAAAATAGAATAAATTTTTATATCAGAAAGAGTAACACTCTAGAGCTCATGTTTAACTGCTATAACTCATTTCGTTGGAAACCAGCAGAGCTTTGTTCCATTTCTTAATACACTTCTTGAATTTGTGCTGTTTAAGCGTCACTGCATATTCTTTTCAAAGCTGCCAGATCAGAGTTCAGAAGGTATTTTCTGAGATTCAGAAGGGGATTTTTTTACTTTCCCCTCCCCACTCAATTAGCACTAGCAAACGCAGCATTCACTGTTGATGTATGAAGTTCAGTCCTGGATTTGCTGGTTACTGGTCTGCATGCTGGATTTCATTGTTGAGTCAAGTGTCTGGTTTTTAGAGTACATTCTTCATCCTTGAGGATGAGTACTCCTACATTCTTCAACCAGTGTAGCTGTAATTTTATTGCTTTTCCCCCCCCCTGTTTCTGTCATTTGATGATCTCAAGTGTTGTGTCTACTCTTATACAGAACATCCAACTCTAGATTATATGGATGGAAATAAGAGTAAAGAAATAAAACAGCACTTCTAATTTCCTAGACAGATGGACTTCAACAATTTCAGTTGAAAGGGCAGATGATGTTTCACCTCCAGTCGTTACTGGAGCTGACAACCAATCCCAATAAAGAATGTGGGGATTGATGTAGGTTGTCTTAAAATAAAAATAAATAATCTTTGCGTACAATGTTTTCAATGTCACAACTTTCAGCATGGAGAAAAAACTTATATACCTACCCAATTTGTGTCTTCAACTGTAATGAATATTTCTTAATGCTCTTATTCCAGTAGTGGCAGGTATTTTAAATGAGTTTTGTTTAAAAGAGTATTACTGTCTGGGATTGTAAAATACATACAGGATTTACTGTGCTTTGACAAGCACTGTCAGACTACTTCACAAGCACATTACTTTACCAGGAGAGCCTCTCTTCTCTAGCTTATAGGAAACAAGTTGTGTGAGGTGAATGATTGAAGAGTCGAGCCATGTTATTTAACATTTGTGTGCCAAATGGCCTCTCTGATTTGGGAACATTAAAGTTTTAAATTTTGTATTAATGTAGTGATCAGAGAAAGACTTTCCATTACTGAAAATGAGTTGGAAATGAAGCTGTGGACAAAATCACCTTTTCATTTGTCTAACATACTGTGGACTTGGGGTTTGATTATTGGATGATGTTGTGTTTTGGGCGATTGTTTTATTATTTTTACTTTTTTTTTCCTAAATACATCTGTTCTCAGAATGCTCATTTGAGACTTCACTGTTTGCAAAATCAGGTCCTTATTGCTGTGGTTTCTCTTTCCAAATTAAAAATTAAAACTATGTGAGGAATAACAACTACCTTGGAAGTAGCAGTCTGTTCTAGATGTTTAAACGAGGTTTTGACATCTTAGTTCCTTTAACTATAGTTGCTCTGTCTCGTACATGTAAAAGGGGACAGTACAAATATGGCATAAAATAATCTGTACTTGAACCTGTAGTTAAAGTGACCTCCCATCTTAGTTACACAAGTAAATATTTTCTTTCACTCTAATCTTAAAATAATAGGAAGTACTCCAAACAACTATCTTGTGGCTTTTTGCTCACATCAAAGTGCAAGGGTTATTTTTTTTATTGCACCCTGACAAAGCTATGAGTCAGAAACTTTAACTGTACAAGTGTCATTGTTAGCAATCAAGTAAAATTATTTATAAAAAAGCTCTCTAGATGTTAAAATTAAGAGTAAAATAAATCTACCAGAAACTATAAGCGTGCACTGTTTGTTTGATTTTATTTCTTTTGCAGATATATTTTGTTTACTGTATTTAGAGAACTATTTGGGGTTTTCTGTTTAATTATGTGAGCACATTTCCATGCCTTAAAAATTGTAGTCGCGTTTGTCAAATGAAACTTTGTTAGCTTCAAACATGACAAACCCTTTTGATCTTTTAATAGATTTTGAAATTTACAATAATCAATAATAATTGAGAAAATAAAGGGGAATGTGGCATACTGATAAATAGGAGAACTTGTAATTCAAAACCAGTTGATAGTCAGGACCTAAAGTGATCTTTAGAAGGCTATCTAGAATTAACAGATAATATTTTTAAGTGAAAAATGATATGTTCATGGTTGGTCTGAAAACCAATGGTATAAATAGTTTAAACATCTGAAAAAAAATATTTTATAACCTTTTAGTTTTGGTTTCCCTTGAAAGGCAGGTAATTCCATTTCACTGTGTGCGAAAAACTGCCCCACTGGTTTTCCTTTTTTTAGTGTTCTGCTTGAACACAATGTTGAAGTAAAGTAAACTGTGAAAGAAATAGTAGAATACAACCAGAACAGCAACCCTGGTTGGTAGGAGAGCGTGCATGTGCTTTTCTGTTCTTGAAAAGCAAAATTCTGGATATCTACTAGGGCATGTTATGAGCACAGCTGGGCTTGTTGGCTTCATTTTAATGCTTTCAGAGGGATAGTAAGATTTACAAAACATGTCACTGAAACATATGCAGGCGTATGCATTTCCACAGAAATCTCTGATATTTCTTAGAGACCCAGACAGGAATTACATTTGTGCCTCATGCTGAAAGCTGTAACGCACACTAGCTGAGCCATGTCGAACAAGGGCAGCTACCAAGACAGGGAATGACCATGTGAAATCACTTTGGAGGAACATGACACTCAACAAGACTGTGGAATGGAAGGTGATTTGTGATCTTGCAGTTCTGCAAGGTGCTACATACACTGCAGAGTCTAGTTATGTTTCAAAAGGGCAGGTTTTAAAGAGTAAAAATTTTCGAAGCAAACTGATTGGAAAAAAAGAGGAACGGGAAGCAAGGGCACACTCATGCAGGATTAAGCAGACATATTTGATGCTAGATTTGCTACAGACACTTCTATTGTGTCAAATGTACAACATGTATAAAAGTGTCACTCTATCATTAAGGAATTCCAAAGAAATCTGTTCCATGATTAAAGGAAAAGCTGGAAGAATTACACTGAAAAATACCACAGTGAAATCACTTCTGGTTTCCAGTAGCAGCAATATAATTCATAAGAAGAGTTAAAGTGGAATTGTTGGTATCCATTTATCTTTTCCTTTGCGTAACTGTATTTTGAGGACTTGGTTTGGACATATGGATGAGTAAGGCATTATGGAGTCCTGACGAAACTCTAGCTGTATTAAACTTCTGTAAATGTTTCGACTTTTATTGCTAAATAGGGAAAACTGAACCCCCAGATTCTTTGGCTTATGAGCAAACTCTTCTTTTTGTCCAGACAGAAAGTCCTACAATTGCAGTAGGTTATTTTAAAAAGCAAACATAGAAGTCAGCAAGACTGACTGTAAGTTCTGCATGTATATTTTAAGAAAATATATATGTAGGAGCCTAAGAAAATACTTTTAGTCAAGACATCTCTTGATCCTACACAAAATAAGCTGAGAGTTCTAACAGGATCAAAAACGGTTCTGGCACCCTTGTGACTGAGAAGCGATCCCACTAAACTTCCTGAGCTTGGCCCAGTTTGCCCATTGTACTTTGATGAAGTATTTGGCTTGTCCTTGGAAACTGGCCCAAGTAGCACTCTGTTTTCTAGGCCCTTTTCTCTAGTGCAGTACACATTGTGGCGCAGTGATGTGAGTTGGTGATGGCTGGAAATTGTACCTTGATTTCAGTAAACTCCGGATAGATAAATATGTATTAGCTGTTTGCATATGGATGAAACACACCAACTGGTTATTAGAAGTTAATTTGGAAATTAACAGTGAAAATGCATTGTGATTTCTGATCAAGTATAGTAATATCTGATAATTAAATATCAGATCTTCATGTGGGATATTCAACTTTGTAACATCTCATTACAAGAGTTTTACTCACGGATGCTACAAAAAATATCTGAACTTTCTAAGCATTAGAATTATTAGCAGGAGCTATCATTTTGAAGGCAGACACCATTAGTTTTGCATTGGAACCTATTGCAGTATTAATGTAAGCAACTTGGACTGTAAATTCAAAACCAGGTAAAAGTAATGGTCACTTATGCAAAGAAGTTAATTTAGAAACCAGGTTTGTAAAGTGCATTGCTCGACATGTTCCTATCCCCACTGTGCTTTGTATTCTTAATATTAGCAGCAGCCTTACAGAGAAATAATACAACTATATTAATGATATTTGAATTCTAGGTAGCACATGCAGAATACATACTGGTATAATTTAACTATATATTTCTTAGCATCAAATCACTGCAACAAATTTTTTCATTTCTTAGCCTCATCTCTTTTCTTGCTGTGCCCTTCTTTTGTCTTAAGACAGGTGTTTCTGAAAGTGTTTTTCAGGTCTTCTTTACTAACTTAACCTGTAATTATACAACATTTGAGACTGAGAGTAGCATCTTCCACATTAAGATCTACTATCTTATGTAATTATTAAAATAAGATAATTCATGTTACCTTATGTATTTACATGGTTTGAAAAAAGGTAACATGTACAATAATTTAATAAAGATCTAGGGAGTAAGCATAAAAGCATCTTTTCCATTATAGGTGTCTTCAAGCATCCTGTTGTTATGAGACAGTGTTTCCCATACAGCAGTACAATTCAATAACAATAATAATAATAATAATAATTTAATAACAAAAAAGTTGGCAACAAGGACTAGTAGGTAATGGTTTAGGATGAGGTGTGTGTTTTGTTTGTTTGGGGGGTGGTTTAAGTTGTAAATTGTCACAGACTTGGTTAGGAAGTGTTAAGAAGCAAACCAAAGTTTGCTTTCATTTGAATGAAGATTGTTGTAGAATGCTGGAAGAAAGTATTTTTGACATTGTTGTTTAGCTGCTGTGCACCTTTGCCCATTTGCAAGTGCAGGGTTGTGAAAATCATGGTGCTGTTTGGTCCAGTTTTCCAAAAGGATCCTCCAAGTACATTTAGTGAATTGCATCTCCAGAAATACTTTTAATGACAGTCGCAAATGAGGCACTCAGGTTGAATGTGCTTAGTGATTTGGTGCTGTACTTTTAACTGAGTCTTTTAGAAGTATTATTTAAATGACATCAAAGAGAAGGAAAATTATGAAACAAGAATATTTTATTTAAATCTGCAGCATTTGTTTTCCTAGTCTCCATTGGTGCAACAAACAGTAGGCGCATCAAATTACTCATAGCTATATATCGACATCCATATCTTTGTCTTTATATATATATTATTTATATGTATATGTATATGTATATGTATATGTATATGTATATGTATATGTATATGTATATGTATATTTATATTATTTATAGTTTTGTATAACCCTGCATTTAACTCACTGTTTTGGTACAAAAACAATGGTACAAACTAGGGAGTAAGGAGTCAATTTCAGATCCCGCAAAGCAATGGACACAGTATCTGTATAGATATCAGTTCTGAAGAGCAACTCCAAAATGAAAATTGAAAAAAAAAATGGTCATGGAAAAATGGCCTAATATTTATTAAATGTAAGTAGTGTATGCAAGTAACAACTTCTGGGTAAATCTTGTTCCCACATGTAGTTTCTGACAAATCAGCAGGAACCATATGTGGACCTTAATACCAGCTCCCTGCTTGTGTTGCCATGAACTACTTAATTTTGTCATAAAATACAATTAACTATAAAGTATCACAAACAACTAGATTACGCAGTTCAGCTGCACATCAGTTAAAAAAGGAAGTTGTCTTCACCTTCATAATATCCTTTTGCAACAGTACCAGCACAAAGATACTGATTTTCTTTGTGCATGCATTTCAGACCAATGATATTTTGCTATATATTGTTGTGTAGTATTCTTTTATTATTTATAGTATTTTACATTATTATGAAACACTCAAGTATTTTTCCATAGGCTCATAATGCTACTATCTTCAAGGAATAAAAAAATAAGGCATTTCTGTTAGACTCATATATCATTGTTTTATCCTATCTCAGAAGCTGTTGTTCACATTAGTGATTTAAACAAATGTCTGAAAGAAATGTTCTTTCACACAACATTAAACCAGTAAAGTAAGAAGCTTTTTGCTTGTTACTTTTTTGCTTTTGCGTTGATTACTTTGTACAGATAGATTAATTTTAAAGTAACTAACTATGTAGTAGTTGGGGTTTTTTTGCAAATACTTGAGCAACCTGGTCTGGTGAGATGTGTCCCTGCTTGTGGTAGGGAGGTTGGAACTAGATGATCTTTAAGGTCCTTTCTAGCCTAAACTATTTTGATTGATTATTTATAGGAAAGTGTGTAATTAAAAATATTTACTTTATGCAGCTTCACTCTAAATTTAAGATGAAACACATTGAGAAAGAGGTTGTTCAGAGAATCATGGAATGATAGAACAGGGTTGGAAGAGACCTTTAAGGACTTTTAGTCTGAGTTCCCCTGCAATGAGCAGAGACATGGCAGACACTTTCCGAGAACAAGTGCAGAAAGGTGTGAGTCAGTGTTGAAAACCTGGATGTTGAATAACAGTCCTTGCAGGGGGAAATCCTGATGACTTCTTTGCCAAAAATTATTAGTGATTATTGTCACTACTTACTCTCAGGGTCTTAAAACTCAGGATGTGCAACTGCTAATAAGGCACTGCCAGTCTGGCTTACTTGTAAACATTTTTGTCTGGGGTCTTACACTGCAGTTATTAACTGTGAGTTCATTTCCATCTGTGAAATGAATGCATGTAGGACAAATCTAAGAAAAAATAGCAGGTTCTTGCAGATTTTGCTTGTTAGCAGCAGGTCTTGTGTCACCTATCATCTGACCAGTCTCTTTTCCCTTTTCTGCAATGAGTCCTTTTTTATCTTGGCATCCATCAGAAGCAAAAATATGAAAATGGACACAATTTTTATCCTGTACACAGGAGTTACATTTGGTGGTTGCCTTATATGCTTCACCTCTCAGGGATGTAGAAGAAGAGAAAACAGGGACTCTGGCTATTCATACAAACGTTGGGATCAATGGCAATCCTTTCCTTAAAGTGGAGGTAACTTCTGAGGATGGGAAATAGTGTGGTAACTTCAAATATCGTTTTAAATGCACAAACACTTTTGTCTAACAGGAAATAGTAAAGATGCTGCCTGGAAATTTTGAGAATGGATAAAAACAGTTCTAAGAGACATGACCTGCAAACCTCAAAGCGGTATTTAACTGCCTACATTACTTGACATCCAAAGAACAAAGGTTTGCAAAAGAGAGACTGATAAGGTACTAATACCTGCATGTAGTCTGCATCTTCTGAGTGTGCCAGAATTTGTCTGGGAGAAGGCAGAACACAGACAATATAGATTCCTGTATTTTTCATCAAGTGGTTTGTACCATCTGTAAATATTTTATGTTTGCCTTTTGAGAGACAAGGAGTGTAACTTAGATCCCCCTAGGCTTTGTTCTCTGCCTCTACACTACCATTTGGCATAAGATGTAGCAAGTAGAAGAAAACTAAGGTTGTTTCTTGTCGTAGTTGCAACAGCTGCGAAACAGATGTAGGCTGACATGAACCTTGCCAAAAATTGCTTCCAAATCTTCCACCCATTTTCCATCAAAGAGAAGCTAGTCAGGTGATACAAAGACCTGAAGGTCAGAAAGAGATAGGAGCTCCTGATCCTGGCTCTGTGGAGCCTCTTAGGCAAAAACCCTGGATTTATCACTTTGAAAATTTAAAAAACTCTAAAATTTATGAAGGTAACATTTTTTAAAATTACTATTCCAAGTAGCATGATGTCAATGGGAAATAAAAGACAAACTGTAGATGAACTGCAGCAACACTGCAGCAGAGAAAGTCAGCTGCCAGCAAGAGTTCATAACTTGTGTTCACCTAACCAAGTCTCTTTTTAGGTATATTATCAATATCTCAAACTCATTAAGTGTGGCTGGCCAGATCTTGCTGAAACAGATTTCCTAGCATTACGGTTCTTCTGTTGCATGAACCTCAGTACTGAGAGGGAGTCAGCTTTCTGGCTACCTCTCCAACTTTTGCTTTCAGCAGTCTTTGACTGTATTATGTGGTTTTTTTCCTGACTATCTCAACTGTTACAAATGCATTCAATGACATTCACAATAAATAAAAATTCGAATACTTTCCACTTGTCAGTCTGCTGGTGTGATCATACTGCTGACAAAACTGTGGCTGCCAGGCCAACACTGAATCAAAGGTACACCCACCAATGGCAGAAATGTGTAAATATCTAGTTGTCTAGGCATGCTTATAGTCACACAGGATTTGTGGGGGCTAATGTTACTAGCACTGCTGAATCCTCTGCCAGCAAAGACAATGGATGAATGCTACTCCTACAATTGTATTTCCTTTTTCTTGCATCAGTATCCCAGGAACCTGGAATTTAGATGCTAATCACATGTGAAAATTGGGAACTCAGAACAATGAGTGTTAACCTGAATGATGACTTCTCTTCTTATGGTTTTACTGGCTGTACAGTATTTCTGTTTTCCTTGTGTGACCATCTGCTTGCCAAAAAAAATACCTGTTATAGATCTCACCACTTACAGAGATCGCTAACCTCCTGAGGGCATTTGGAGGGGTATTCCTGAAGATTTTCCTTTTTGACCATTCACAATAGCAGTAGCTACCAATGTTAAGTTTTTCAGCCTTATGCCTTCATTTATATTATTTAATTTTCACTGATCTTAGCGTCATCTGAGGGTGCATGACTTGTATTCAAGACTGCAACCTTTAGTTTGAAAACCAGTGAACAATGTATCTTTCTGACAGCAAATACTGACAATGGAAGACTTCTTGGATCAGGGCCTCACAAAGGATCAGGTTTACCAGGAGAGTTAAGAGGACTTTAGCAATGACTTGTGTTAAGTACATTTCATTGTCATATTGCAGATAAAGAATATGCACACCCACCTGCTTGCAGACACGTATGCAATACATGACTTATGGTACAGGAACAGTAAATGCTAAGAAAAATATTCTCTTGAGTAATTAAGTGGAATGTTATTACAGGGGTTTAAGTTCAGGTCATCTATATAGTATTTGGACCTTAGAATGAAGTAGCAGACAAGGAAATTTCAAGGAAGAAAAGCAATGTGCCTGCTCCTGCAATTGAAAAATACATAGGGAAGTTATAGGGACTCTATTTTTCCAGCTAGTATGAAGAAAAATGTGTGAAGTTCAAAGTTTAAGGTGATTGTGATCTGTCAAGTTTTCTGTGTTGACTTTGGATAATGGACCTTGGCCCCACACTGTAGTGAATGGGTGTGCCATCTAATGGGGTCATATTCTAGAAAATCCCTACTCCAGCTGTGGCTAAACAGTTCCCAAACCCACTCAACAACTTTGCTGGTACAACCAGCACTGCTCTGCGTGTTTGAAGCAAATTTCCCTGTGTCATGTCAGCAAAAGTCAGGAGGTTTGGTGATTTGAAGCCATTAGCTTTGAAACATTTTAAGTTAATGACTATAGTGCCAAGTCAAGCATCAACAGTTCTCATTAAATAAAAAACAAAGCTCCCTTCAAGCAACAGAGTAGCTTAACAAAAAGTGAAAAGGTTTTTACATCTTTATTGATAGGATATATATGTAAATGGTTGACAAGATAGAATATAGCTGACTGCAGTTTTGAAACCAGACTTGCTGGCCAGTTGGACAGTTTCAGGTATGCCGATGATTCATCTGACACAGTCCCAGGGAGTGATTTCTTGCAAGCCTGTTCATTTGGATGTTGATGCACGTTTCTATTTAAATCAGCAGCTGAAGTGTGAATTTATCTGTGACATTTTTAAGATGGTTCATGAGGCCAGAATTTGACTAATGATACGCCTACTGATCTCCTGCTAATTTTGGATTCATAGTTGCATTTAAAGGTGTTGTATCATACCCAAACTTTTACATGTTTGGTCTTTTTTTTTCCACACTCTTTCTCTGCTTTTTGTGTTTTAAGCAGATTCACTGACAGCAACAGAATGACTGTCACTGACTTCAGTAGTTTGGTAGTTTGGCTCAGGATCAAATGTACCTTTTCTGAGAATAAAAGGTAACAAGATGGTGATCATGAAACTTGCAGCAAAGATATTCTGATTGTGGTGAAAGTATTCCTTGGGTAATGAGCTGTAGTGGTAGCAAATATCTTCTACTGGTAGCAGCTGTGTCATAACCTACGTGCACTGAGGCACGAACAGGAGGAGATCCCATTAGCACTTGGAGTGTGATCAGTGATTGCTGATGTGTATTGCATTTCTCACACTTTGTCTGTTACCCTTCCCTGAAAGTGGAACTCGGCTAAACCTGGTAGTGTATTCTTTACAACAGAACTTTGGCTTAAGGTATCAGTGAAATGACAGGAGAGGGATTCTTGACCTACCACTCATTTAGTGGCTGGAGAGCAGCCTGGCAGAGAGGGGTCTGGGAGTACTGTCTGAACATGAGCCAGCAGGGTGCCCAGATGGCACAAAAGGCCAGTGGCATCCTGGCTTCTATCAAGAATAGTGTGGCCAGCAGGACTAGGGATGTAATTCTCTCCCTGTACTGAGCACTGGTGAGGCCTCACCTCAAGTACTGTGTGCAGTTCTTGGCCACTCACTTCACTGGAGTGGGTACAGAGGAGAGCAGCTATGCTGTTGAGGATACTAGAGGGAAAGTCTGATGAGGAAAGGCTGAGGGACCTAGGGTTGTTTTGCCTGGAGGAAACTCAAGGGTGACCTTATCACTCCCTATGACTACCTGAATGGAGGTTGTGGACAGGCAGGGGTCGGGCTCCTCTTCCAGGCAACTAGACAAGAGGACATGGCCTGAAGCTGAGCCAGGGGAGGTTTGGATTGGATGTTAGGAAGCACTTCCTCATAGAAAAGGTGACTAGATACTGGAATGGACTTCCCAGTGAAGTGGTAGAGTCCCCATCCCTGGAGAAGTTTAAGAAAAGACTGGATGTGGTACTTAATGCCATGGCCTAGGTGATTGTCGTGATGTTAGGTCATAGCCTGGACTTGATGATCTCAGAGGTCTTTTCCAGACTCTGTGATTCTGTGATTAAGATACTAAGCAAATCATACACATCTTGATCTGGTTGGATGCACTGAGAATTGGCAGAAGCTGGGAGAAGTTGAAGCTTTACAAAAATACTACAGAGAACTGCTAGGAAATGAAACACTGCAATTTTAAGCTAAAGCTTGATGTAGGTGAATGGAAGCAGCAGCTCTGATCTGTCACATTACTGCTGCTTTCCTAATTTACAGAGAGGAATCCATAGGTAAAGAAAGCAAGGGTGAGTTTCTGAGAGTAGGAAGATTGAAGATTGAAGAAGGTAACTTAAGCATGCTGTTATCTTTGTTTCCTGTTCAGCTGTATGCTTGTCATGACTTCAGTTTTTTAATCTTTTATTTCCTCTTTTTTACAGATTCCCAAGAAGGGAACTACAAGTCAGAGGTCAACAGTAAGCCCAGGAAGGAAAGGACAGCTTTCACCAAGGAGCAAATCAGAGAGCTAGAAGCAGAATTTGCTCATCATAACTATTTGACCAGGCTGAGGCGATATGAGATAGCAGTAAACCTTGACCTCACTGAAAGACAGGTATGGGTGCACAATAATGGAATTAAATGCTTGCCCAACATTTACTAGCGGTTAGTAGGAGTCTTGTTTATGTTACTAGCTGATTGACTATTGAAAGCAAAATTATATACATTTATTACCTCTCTTCCATGCACATTTATATTTTTATATGTGTCAGCTACAGATAAGTTTAATCTAGTAGGCAAAGTTGGAGGATAAAAGCACAAGTAATATATGTTAAACTGGTGAACATCTTTTCTAGTCTGTCCGCACAAATGTGGCTGAAGAAGTGTCAGGTCCAAAATACTGCGTGCAAAGGAGTGGATTTGACTGTATGCAACAAATATGAGCATCTCGGTTTAGTCTGTTAAATAGATGCAGTTGCCATTTGTCCTGAGTTTCTGAACATCCTGTTTCCAGATGGCAGCAAGAATGGGAACACCAGCAAAACTAGAATACAGGCATTTTCAACTACTTTATCTTACCCTGTGCTGAGAAAGCAGTGGAGGTGATGGAATTTCTTATCACTGTTACTAGTTTCCTGTGCACCAAACTCTGGTTCAGGAAACACTTCTGCATGTGCTCATTTCATCATGCATGTTGTCACATTGATTTCTAATGGAAGTATTCACGTTACGCATGTACTGACGTGCTTCCTACATACTAAATACATAGACGAGTCACATTCCAAACGATTACACCACCATACATGGTTTAAAAGTGTGTTTTGATAAAGACATTTACAATACTGGAATCAAGTACACAGTCATCCTTTCTTCAGGAATCAATATTAGATTGAGGGATTGCTTTAGATACAGTTAGTAAGATGATGATCTAGTAAAGGGAAGGAATCAAAACACCATGACTTGTGAACTCTAGGTAGGAGAGGTTTTGTCATTGGGTTTCATTAATACCTGCTATAATTAGACATCTCACACATTTACTCAAGCAAGCAAATGAAGTATTTTTTTTATTTGAAGGCTTCTAGAGAATGATTGTCCCTTCCAGCTTGTCATGAGGAAGCCAAGAAACTCTCATTTGCCTTGAACAAGTTTTTATTCACTTCAGTGTGTCTGCTGTGTTTGTAAACCACCATTTTGTTTCAAGCAATTGATAAAATTTTGCCTTTCTCACTTACATTGACTAAAGCAAGCCAAGCCGATTAGATTATATTCCATACCTGATTTTGACAGATCAGAGGAGGAAGAATCATTTTTTTTCTTAGCAACAAAGGTAGAGACTGCGTGTGGAACTGAGCAAAGATAAATAACAACAACAATCTGCTGGACAATTTTACAGGAATCAACCAACTGAATTCAGAAAACTTATCCCCATACTCAATAATGGTGAATTTAGTGTGGAATGCAATTATTCTCTGCTTCCCTGCTTTCCTTCCTGCCTTCCTCCTGAAAGCCACCCCTGCACAGAAAGGGAAAGTGTTAAGATTTTTAGCTTGACTGAGTCCAGTTCTGCATCATGCCGTGATAAAGTGGTCTGAGAGAAAAAACCCCAAAGACAGCATAAAAGCGGTATTGTTAATCAAAACCACAATGAAAATTCAGAGGAAATTCTGGGCATATTTTTCTGTTTTTCAATCATACTAAGCCAAGTAATGATCTCACTTCCAATGTTGTCAATTAAAAATCACTCTTTTTTGAAGCAATTATATTTCTTTGATTGAAAGGCATGGAATTGAGTGTTGGCTTTTATGGTGTATGGCAATCTTCAGAAGCTGAATGCAGTAAATCAAAAGGCTTGACTCTCCTTGCATAATTGTTTTATGTCAGTATCCTTTCAGTGACTTCAAAAATGCACCGGGGTGAACCTGAGGTGACACTAGTATTTTTTCCAGTTAAGAGAGAAACGATATTCAGGACCTGTCTTTTCATCATTATGAGAATGAATGATTATTCTTGAGTGGGACAACAGCACTTACTCATTTACTTACTACTGTTATTACTTTCTTTTAGTGACCATCCTTAAAAAGGAGATAATATATATTTGATAGCATATGCGGCAAAACAGTTTTCTCTAAATTATTGTGACCGAATTAAAATGGAATTCTAAGAAAAACACTCTCAAGTGAGGTAGAAGTTTCAGAAAATTGCTATTCCTGCAAGTTTTCATTTCGCATTTTTCTCTCAAAGGCTGCATTGCAGAAAGGGGTACCAGATAGCCAGTAGCTCCTTTGAAATGAACAAGTGATAACCTCGATCTCATGACAGGCTGTAGACCTGGTTTTGCTGGAAAGCCTCTTGCCCTCTCATGAAACACTGAATTTGTGCACAGAGAATTGAAAGTTGCTTCAGATAATGCAGTGACCAAACCCAGCAGTAGCTCTTGGGTAAACTGACATACCTGCTCAGAAACAGGTTTGAGAGCAGATGTAACCCCTGACGGAATGAATTGTGAAGTGTAGTTGATTTGACCATGTTTCTGAAAAAAATGACGTGCATCGTATTCTTCATAGGTCAGAGCAGAAAAATAACCTGGGGAAAGAATTGTTGAGTCACTGTAAATTTACAACTTGCAGTTGTTTCCCAAGATGCAAGATAAATCACGGAGCTTATTATCTTAAGAAAGCTCTATCTTCCTCTTGACTATAGTGATAATTTCAACCATATGCCACAGCTTAAAAGAGGTACAGACCAACTAACACTTCATAATTACCTTTCTGGCATATAAACAAGCTGTAGAGAAAACACTTGTCTAAACTTATTTAAAAAGCTGTACAAGGGTATTAAAGTTTTCTACAGTCATCAAAGCAAGGTTCCATGTGACTTTTGAAACAACCTACAAGATGAGTTCAAACATAAATGACACATGGAAGGCCATTTCACAAACAATCATGAAAAAACCCCTCACAACATATGGATCAGAAGGAAGTAATCCTATCACTCCCTGAAAAGGAAACCTGTGTTACAAAGCTGAAGGATGAAATGAAATAAGGGCTTCACTTGCCTAGATACTAAGAGTGTACTCTGAGAGCATTATAAGCACATCTGGTGGTAGGATGGCTCCATTATGGTATTGTCAGAATTCCAGCAGTATAGGTACATATATAATTCCTGTTCCATCTCCTATAGAGCACATTCGCAATCCCTGCTTAGCTAGCAGTTAATAAATTTCAGCTGGCAGGCTTCTATTATATTTTGAAGAGCCAGTTAAACTAGAAACTGTCTTAGCCCCCTAGATATTTGTAACCTTGACGAGCACATTCTTGGCTTTTTTGTACATCCAGATAAACTTGGAGAAGTTTCCATGCAAACTTTTTAATATCTCACTGTGGGATGAGGAGAGGAAGCAGCTGCAGTGGGGTATCAGAGGTGTGGCAAAATGGACATTTTTATGGAGTTAGTCCTGCCAAATATAGAAGGAGTAGGAGATCTTTCCACCTCACAAGATCTTTTTGCATGGAGCTAATCAAAAGGGTTATGTTGCAGTTCTGCAGGCTAGCTAAGGTTACCGGAATAAACAGTCCAAATATGTAGTGCCTCTGTTTGCCAACATAAACGGAAAATCCCACCTAGTCAGATTAAATTCTGCTGATGGCAATGACAAGGTTTATTGCTTCTTCACTTCAGTTCCAGCACTTGCCCAGAAGCCACCAATCATTTAAAAGAGACTGAAGCCACTGATTTTGCATGGTCAAAGGACAATATTGGTTGAATGGGGCTTTGAGCAACCTGGTCTAGTGGCAGGGGGTTTGGAAGTAGATGATCTTTTAGGTCTCTTCCAGCCCAAACCATTGTATGATTTTAAGCCTAGTCACTGCATTTTTTCAACTTGACTGGCAAGGTAAGCATAGCTTCCCATAGTCAGACAGATGAGAAAAGAGGAAATTCAATGTTTCTCAGTTAGGTGTTTGTTCTGAACCATCTCTGGAAGAGAAAATGTCTCTCCATGCATCACACAGTGTGACTGCCTTCCTGCTTTAGGAAGATGGATTTCTAAGGTTAGGTGGTGAAATTATCCCCCCTCTATACTTTTAGACAAAACAAGCAGATTGATAGGACAAGCTTGACCATATCTATCTCATTTATTGTGCTGTCACGTCTTCTCTGAAAGGCAGCTGCTTATTCCAAGCTTCCATGTGTTAAGTACTCTATCTACACAACATAATAATGAGCCTGTGTGACTTGAAATCCTTTGGATTATTTTGTTTAAATATAAAATACTGTTATATTTATCTTGAGTAATATAAATACCAGTTGTAAGAGTTACTGTGCTAACTCTGCTCTTTCTTAGGAAAGAATGCTCCTAGCAAACTTAATTACAACTCACGCATAATTTTGACCCGTGTATTAACTCTTTTCTAAAAAATACATGGCAAAACTTCAAACAGCATATTTAATTTTTCAGTATTGATTGATTTGAGTTAGCAATTCCATGTGCAAGGTTCCAAATGCCTCAAGGTCTTAATTGTGAGTGGACCCTACACCTGCAGAGAAATCCCATGAGGTTTTGGGTGGGGAGAAATCTCTGTCTTTGCCAAGCAGAACATGCAGAATAGACAAAAAATATTAGGATAACAATTGGCTGCATCTGCAAAGTGAGTAAAGCTCTGCTGTCCCCTACCACTCCCCTTTCTCAGACAAAGGTCAAGAAAGATGCAGCTTCTTCTGCCACCTGTTTAAAGAATAGGATCTTTTTACTTTTGTCATTTATAGTTACTTTAAAAAACAGAGAGTAGAAATCATTGGGGAATAAGTCTTATTGGAGAGGTACAAATGAACATCTAGAGGAAAGGAGATATTTTATTTTTATGTGGGGCATTGAAAAAATGTAGATTTTCTTTCTGGTTTCATTAGTTTCTTTTCCTCAAGGCAGGGCCTGCTGAAAACAGCTGCGGGTTTTTGAGGTTTACTGGCTTTAAATATGGATGCTGATTTTTGAGGCTAGTTTACTATCAAACAGGGTCAGGATTGGCTTGTTTTGTAAGGCAAATGGTACCTCTAGATTTGAAGGAACGAACAGTGGAAGTGAGTGCAAATGAGGGTCCTTCTTACTTGGGCATAGGTTGGCTTCCATAGCCGTATAGTCTTCAACAGTCATCACGGGCCAGTAGTTAGCTGTTGCTTTCTACTGAGTCCTGCTTCTTGACATTGAGCAGCAGAAAAAAGCGTCAATATGCTCAGCCAAAATCAGTCGTGATTGCGCACTGTTGTTAACTTTCACTCGGGTTGACCTGTGCAAAATGGGTGCAGAATAATGCATTTTAGAAATCTTTTCTCATGAAATAAAATAAAAGAATATAAGATAAAATAACAAAGAATAGGCAAAGTTTAGCAAAAGGGAGTGATTCACAAAACTCATTTTTACGTGCTTCTTTTGTATATTTGTATGTATGTTCAAAGAGATTGGATGAAGGCAGATGCTAAAAAGGTACATGACAGGAAAATAAGGTAGAGCAATTTCTGAAATTGGCTCCATAGATTGCCTCTCTTTGCCTCTGGACAAAAAACAGAGGCTAATTCTATGAAAACTGCCCGCTTACATTATGTACAACAAACCAGTAACAGTGAAGAACCTGAAATAGGGAGTAGTGCCTCTGTCATGAGTGACACTCTCATACTGCTTAAGGTGTGTCAACTCTGAAAACTAGCTAAGAGAGTATTTTAATAGGAAAGGTTAGCTGTTTGATCATGAAATTAATTTTGAAGATCACTGGTGGAGAACATATCAATTCTTTAGATGGAGTAGGGTGTAGTAAACTGAGCACCCTCAAAGACTACTGAAACTGCAGTAAGATACTCTTCCTATCACTGAAATATGTGTATTCCTCCCTGTCTAAACATGGGAGGTGAAAAGGACAACGTATCACCTAAGCAGTGTCTAAATCTCAACTGACTTCTATGTAATGACAAACCAGAACTCACTCCTACACCTTCCTGAGTGCCAAAAGCCCCAGCTGTCCTTTGTGCACCTGTCAACATCTCCTTTTTCTCAACAGCAGCTGCAAAGTACTTATGCACATTCAGTACAAACTTCTACACCACAACATGGAGCAAATTGCTTTAAATCAGTGAGCAGGTGACTTAAGCAATTTTAATCAGAAGGCTTTGATACCACTTATCAGTTTCCCCAAAAAAGCTATTTTTTAGTATTTGATGTATTTTATAGTAATTGAGAAGACATACAATACGCAGATTTACTTCAACTGGTTTTAAGCTCAAAATATATTTAAGGTTTTAAAGAGTGACTTTATGGAATGAAAATTGGAATTACTTTAAAACATGTAAGAAAGAAAATTAAGTTAATTGAATAAAAATTTAACTTATTCTTCCTTGTATCCAGCACAGTTGAAATCTGTCTGACCTATTTAACTTATTAGCTATTAATAACTTACGAATTATTTAACATATTTGTCTTTAGTTGCTGAAGTGAACCGATAATAGAATACTATGAAAAAACCCTATATATATGCAAAAATGCAAGTTTCAGCTGTATAATACCAGTGGTTTCTGTAAAGTTCAGGACTTTGACTTTCTTTATAACTTGGCAACATAAATGTACTATTTAAAAATAACAGGAATGATTTCAGAGCCAAAGAAAGTTGAGCAGTAAACTCCTAATTTTTAAAAATTTTGAATAGTCGGGGTTGTTTTTTGTTATTCATGTTTGTCTGCATTAGAGGTGTCAAGGGTTTATCCTGAGATGAAATGAACCAATCAATGTAGCTACTGTGCTAATGGGCTGAGACAAAAACAAAACAAGGAGGCTTCAAAACCCACTTATAATTTTCAGTCAAATGCAAAAAATAACTTGATTTGGGGAAAACTAAGAGGACACAATTCATTCAATCCACATAAAAACTCCAACATAAAGACACACACAGATTAATCACATGTTCTCACATAACTGGCCCAAGCTGCTGTCTCCAGCCCTTCAAAGGGAAGAGACTCCCAGCAGTTCATTGTCTGTGTGGAAAGGTGAAGTCTATTCATTGCATGCACATATCCTTCAGCTCCAGGGGGTATTTAAAGTCTAGTTCCCTATCCCATGTGCTTCCAAACCATTTCCAGCATGCTGATTCCTATGGCACAAGTGTCAGAAAAACTCCATCCGTTTCAGCTAACAGGCAAAACCTTCCCCCTCTCCATTCACCATGTTCCCAGGGCAGGATGGCTGTTGTACCCAGCCTCCTGCCATTTGTCTCTCTCTGAGCAAAGACAAAAGCAAACTGAAGAAAGAGGAGGACACAGGAAACTGAAAGCTCCAAACCAGTCATATTGGTTTTTGCAGAATCACCTACTGGCTAATGCTGAAACTAAAGGAGAGCTTGGATTCCAAGCCCCTTTATCATGGGTTGCCAACATAACTCCCCATTCCATAAGGCCAAGAAATCCACCAAATTCAAAGCACAACAACTTGAATTTTAATCTCCTTTGAGACCCATGCAACTGAAACCTGTAATAGAGAATGTAATTTTAGGAAAGAATTTCTATTACAGAAAGGAGCTTTCTTGAAGACAAACGTTTTCATGGTTTGTTTTTTTTCTTAAAAGAAGGAAGACAGCAGACAGTTGAACTAAGGTAGTTTGAATTCAATCACACTTACCTTTTCAGACAAGAATGTCTTTATTAAGAAATGCTAATTAATTCCAGAAGGTATCTGTTTAGCTTTTCTCTAATTCTCTAACTTTACAATACTAAAATCCCATGTCCAAGTGAAGCATCTGCATTCCACAGCAGATGGCAGAAGAATTTTCTCATAGTTAATGTGACTGAGGCGGTCCAATGAACGAGTATTAAACCAGAAGTTTAAGTGATAGCTTCATTTGGAATCAAAATGATGTGTTGGTGTCACTTCATGAATTTGTTCTGAAGATAGAGACCTTCCAATACTAGAAAGGGGCCTGTAAGAAGGCTGGGGAAGAACTAAGCGAGCAGGTAACAATAGGATGAGTGGTAATGGTATTAAGCTGCAAAAAGGGTAGATTTGGGCTGGACATCAAGAAGAAGTTCTTTAATCTGAGGGTGGTACATCACTAGAACAGGTTGCCTACAGAGGTGGTGGAAGCCCCATCCCTGGAGGCATTCAAGATCAGGGTTGATGGGGCTCTGAGCAACCTGTTCCAGGCAGAGATGTTCCCACTTGTTGTAGGTGAGTTGGACTAGAGGAGCTTTGGAGGTCACTTCCAACCACAATACATTCTATGATATATGTGCAAAACAGCACATAACGTGGTTCTTCAGCCTCCTAAGTACCTATAATATAACTATATAAGGGTCACCTCACTAGGGTGAAGTCAGCCTCTTTGTTTTGAACCTCCTGTGGTTCTTACAGAGTAGAATTTAAATTGGTTACACCAAAAAGATCCATTTTGTACTTCAAGAGATGTGCAATGTGAAATCATTTACTTGTATCTTAAGTAACAGCCTAATCATCAGATGTGGAGACGCAGATGCTAAACAACTTGTTGATTAAGGGAAAAGAAATTGTGCTCTCGTGCCAGTAAGCAGATGTGCTCAATAGACTGGCTTCTAAGTGCTATTTCCCTCCACTTCCTCTGTTTTCCATACGTACAGATGCTTGCTCTGTACAGTGAAATTGTGCTGAGGGTGGAGATGAAGAGGGGCATTTGCAGAAAAAGCAGGCAATCAGGACCTGATTCTGGGAGGTATGAGCACTTCCAACTCCTGCTGGGCCTACCTTTTGGACTTGAGAACCAGCAGTGAACGATTCAGAAACCCTGCAGTTTGTCAGAGTAATCTTTAAACTACCGTAAAAGAATAATGCTGTTGCCAAAGTTGTAAATGGTGCAGGCTAGATCTTTCACTGGAACAAAGAATTTACCAAGTTCACCTCAGTAAGGGCTTTTTTTAGTTTCTACCTTTCTTCCTCCCTTCCTTCCTCCACTCCTCCCTTCTGTCTTTCTTTCTCTGTTGCTCTCTTGTTGTTTCCCAGCTTCTTTTGCTTTGATGCATGTTTTGTGCGACACCTGTAACTTTCCAGTCACTTGTGCATTTGAAAAGCAGTTTTCCATCAATCCAAACAAATTGACATTCTGAAATACTTCACACAAAGTTTGCTTCACATCCTTCCCACTATTAAATATAGATGGATCACATGTCAGTAACCACTATACCCTCCATAACTGACTCTTCAGCTCCAAAGGAAGTTCAGAATACCAATATCCAAATTTGATCTCTAGAGGAAATAACAAGTGAAGGACCTGTCTTGTATTATTAGCACAGGAGTGTTAAAGTCTTCACCTCCAGTCTGCTGAACTCTATGGAAAAACTCACTTTGACATTAGTGCAGATCAGGTCAGAAGTAGATGTTGGTACTTCATAACAGAGGACATAAAAGTATGAAATACTCACATGTACCAAATGCCTCAAGCATTCTTTGCTGTACATTAGAGTCCTGCTCTACATTAATGCAAC
Organism: Upupa epops; assembly: GCA_013397515.1. Classification (NCBI taxonomy): domain Eukaryota; kingdom Metazoa; phylum Chordata; class Aves; order Bucerotiformes; family Upupidae; genus Upupa; species Upupa epops. The sequence continues at coordinate 260,991 of VZRI01004503.1, forward strand.
GAATGGCATCAAAATAAGCTCAGAATATTTTGAATTACAGATTGCACTACACAGGATTTCTAGCTTTTGAAAAGAGTCTCCGGCACACCAACTACATTTCTTATTTGACATTCTGTAAATTAACCAGATTATTTAAAGTGATTAAGCCTAAGGCTTTTTTTAGAAAAACAATTTTCTTTATTTAAATTGTTATCATTTTCTCTTTATGGGAATCCTGAGAGTCGATATGTCAGTCAGTGGAATATATTCACCTGTGGGAGCATCAAGGGTACGCTCTTCTTCCTACACTAACAGGGTGCATGCAAAGGTAGCCCACTCACCATTCCTTTCCTTAAATATTGTATTTCCAAGCCGGTGGGCTGTGTGCAGACATAGCATTGCATGCTGCGTCCTCTGAAGAATTTGTAAACAAGCAAAGGGAAAATCTCTCCTTTAACTGATTATATCAACTGACACTGACCTAGACTCAGGCCTGATAGAGGCATTTCAGGGCATGGCTGGATGAGTTATCCTGAGAGTTAGTGATCTGAATCATCTGGGTACTCCCCGGCCTGTCCTCTGCTGCTCATTACCTGACAGCTGGTGCTGATTGGTTCTCCTGGTTTTAGTGCTCAGGGAGAGCGAGACTACGCTTGAATGTGTTTTAGTGAAGTGACCTGAATTAACAACGACAGCAGCAGCAAAATATTGTAACAGAAAACAGGGAACAACAATGACAATGAAGAAAAACTTAGATATTTGAAGTAGAAGACAGACAAAAAAAAAATAAATCAGGCCAGCATATCTGAGAGTTTAGCACTTCCTGTGAGAGAACAGAATTGACCACCTGCATGAAGAGCCAGGCAGAGTGATCCTGCTCAGGTCTGTCCCAGCCGCAACAGATTGCAACAATGACTGAGTATTAGCTTCGGTTTCTCAAGTGTCCAAAAATCATAGAATCAATAAGGATTGGAAGGGACTTCAAAAGATCATCTAGTCCAATCCCCCTGCCAGAGCAGGATCACCTACACCAAGTTGCACAGGAACACATCCAGGTGAGTCTTGAATGTCTCCAGAGAAGAAGACTCCACAACACCTCCTGGGCAGCCTGTTCCAATGCTCTGTTACCCTCACTGTGAAGAAGTTCCTTCTGATATTTATAAGGAACATCCTCTGTTCCAGCTTGCACCCATTGTCCTATTGCCAGATGACCTTGAGAAGAGCCTGGCTTCATTCTCCTGACACCCACCCCTCACATATTTATAGACATTAATGAGGTCTCCCCTCAGCCTCCTCTTCTCCAACCTCAAGAGACCCAGCTCCCTCAGCCTTTCCTCATAAGAGAGATGTTTTATTTCCTTCATCATCTTTGTTGCTCTATGCTGGACACCCTCCAGCAGCTCTGTGTCCTTGATGAACTGAGGGGCCCAGAACTGGACACAATACTCCAGAAGTGGCCTCACTAGTGCAGAGTAGAGGGGGAGAAGAACCTCCCTCAATCTGCTAACCATCCCCTTCTGAATCACCCCAGGATGCTGTTGGCCCTCCTGGCCACAAGAGCACATTGCTGGCTAATAGTCATCCTGCTGTCCACTAGAACCCCCAGGTCCCTTTCTCCCCTTTCTCATCCACTGCATCTGGAAAGTTAAAGTAGGGTCAAGTAAATTTTCTTGATACCACTTTCTGCATGTGTTACTATTTTGTTCTATGCTGTTACGTGTTCTGTGAATGCTGAAGGACATAAATATGTCCTGAGAGTTGCTTAGTCCTGTTTAAACATAACTCCAATTCCATAATTTCTCACTGAATGAAATTCTCTCTGCCCTTATTTCAGAAGAGTGATAGTGTTCTGTGGTTCTGGGTTGAATTTTTCGTGTTATAGATAGCAGTTGCATCTGCTGCAGGGTCTGGCACCAGTAGGGAAGTGTCTTTTGCAACTTCATTGTCTTAAACAACAAAATAAAGAAAATAACATCTTAACTTCCCCAGAAAGCTGCTAGTACCGGTGTACACTTTTGAAGACACTGTTTCCACTGACACTGATATGTGACCTCAGCGTGGTAATTCCCCACAACGCACAAGTCAGTAATAAATACCTTCCCCTTACACTCGTTTTGCTTTACAAGTCAGATTCTTTGGCTCTGATGAGTTGACTAAAGGAAAGGATGTGTTGTGCTTTGAGTCTCTTAACTAACCTGGAAGCGTTTCGCTCTGTTCCTAAGCTTTATCAGGAATATGGATTATTAACAAATAAATATACCTCTCCTCCTTTCCACATACACACTTGCAGATAGCGACACTGACTACCAGTTTGAATGTAGTGAACTGTACATGTGAAACTCAAAGTGATAGTAAAGGTTACGCAGTGCCGTGTTTCCTGGATGTGTAAGACAGATTCGGCAAAGCAGCATTTTTGTGGCTCTATTACTCATGTTGTACAATGTGTCCTGCTGTGTCTGTTTCTTGCTGTTTCTTTTAAAACTCTGAAGCGCATTCTGCTGAACACAGCAGAGGATACACCAGCATTGCAGCTTTCTTGCTTTCTTTCCGAGCGAAAGGTTGCAGACATAGTTTATTTTGGTGTGGAACCTTTATATTCAGCGCTGAACAGAGACACAAGATGTGTTAGCACCGTTAACTCTGAGCGGATCGAACTCAGCCATCTTCTATTCAGACTGTTTTCAGTGACAGGATTTCAAGGTGATTTGACATCAGCCTTTGATCTCATCCAATCTATTTAGCAGATGCTATGCATATCCTTTCTTTTTATTTTCTTTTGGTTGTTGAAAAAATAAACGAAAATAAAAATAGGTCCTTGTGGTTTGCAGTGCAGGCTCTTTAAAACTGTGCAATTAATTTGTGTTTACTTCCCCCCCATATATTTCTGTACAGGGAAGGGGAGGTGAGGAAATGAGTTTCAGCTGGCATCACATCTTGGCATTTAATGTGACTAAACACAGATACACTTTTATTTTACATACTATGAATGTCTTTTCCATTCTCATTTGAAATTGTTTGCTGGTTATGACTCAAACGTACAAATTCCTTTACCTCTGGCATTAGGAGTATTTATTTATCTGAAAATTTTGACTCGGTGACTTGATGAATCCACTAGAATAATTGAAATACATTTGTGAAATGATTGTGAAAAACAATGATGGCAAGCATCTTTCAGATGCTTCAGCAAGTAAAAATAAAATAAAATAGCTTTCAAAGTGCTTCACCAGTAACTCACCACCAGTTTGCAGAAGCAAGGAATGCAAGCTTTTCAGTGCAAATACCTTTCCAAAGCAATTTTCTCCTTCAAAGGGTAATTAGAAGTGCTGTAGGTACAAGGGCAGCAGTGTGGGTCCCTGCCACCAGACTGGGCCTTCTGTTGCACAGAAGGTAAGTTCCGCACAGTCCCTTGAGGACAAGTGTGCTTCTCTGCCAGTGAAATGGTATTAATATATTCCTGAAGAGTATGTGAACGTTTTAATGTTTTCTAAAGGGCTCTGAGACCTTTCTGTGGAGTTTGCTGCTGCTGACAGCCCAGCTGCCTTCTTGCAGTAACCCCTTTCCCTCCTGAGCACTTGTTCTCACATGCCCAGGGATTGTGTCCTATCAAGAGCTGTTTCACCTGCTCCTCAGGGAAGGCTTTGCACCATATAGAGGGGAGAGCAGTGTGTTGGACATTAGAAAACAAAGCACAGAGCCCCCACAGAAGTCAAGTGCTGTGCTATACCTTAGCAGTACCACTGTGACCCCATCTGTTTTCTTGTTTTGTCTTTCTTCTGTGAAGGTAAAAGTTTGGTTCCAGAACAGACGAATGAAGTGGAAGCGGGTAAAAGGGGGCCAGCAAGGGGCAGCAGCCCGGGAGAAGGAACTGGTGAATGTGAAAAAGGGCACACTGCTCCCCTCTGAGCTCTCTGGCATCGGTGCAGCTGGTCTCCAGCACACGGGGGACTCACTAGCAAACGACGACAGCCACGACAGTGATCACAGCTCTGAGCACGCACACTTATGATGCACAGAGAGTGTCCCAGCTCCGTTCTCAGGAAAGATGCTTTGCTGGCAAGCCTTACACAGGCATCGTTTACGTATGCAAGTGACTCTGGCAGTGAATTTTAAAATTGATATGGAAAATTCAGGCTTATTGTGTCTGCTTTCCTTAATGTTTTAGATGGTTTACAGTAAGTGCCATGTCTCTAAGGTGCCTCAAGAGTGGAGAAGTGGAAGATGAACTTTTTTTGAACATTCCAGATTTGTTTGTCATGTTTATGACAGCGGGCAGGTATTTTTGCTTTAGCTTGCACTGAAAATTACGTTGCTCTCAACAGAGGTTATATTCTGAAAACCACAGTGCCACAAAATCACTATCTAGTGGATAAGAAATGTATTTTAACTCTGTATATATTTACCTTACAGCATTTTCATGTCTTCACTAATTTTAGCAATGCATTCATATTAGCTGATGGCAATAGTCACTCATGACAATAAACGGCTTTTTGTCTCTCTCTTTTTGTTTTGTTTTTCCAAAGACATACAACACATGCAGACACCTTTGTTCAAGTAACGAACAATGCAATAGAGTCTGCTAGGACACATCCTTGTATGACAGACAAAACAAACTTTATGTTGCATTTACTATCAACTGCTGCTAATAGGGTATTATTAAACCTACCTAGCTCCTCAATTCTTCTTATCTTGTAACTGCAAAAAGTGATGTTTAGGATCATAAGGATAGTGCAGTAACCTACCAAAAATGATGCTGTATTCCACTCATACTCAGTGGAAACTTCCCCAGCAGTTCTTCATTTTACGTTGTCATAATTGAGTATATTGATAAATTCTGACACTGCAGAAATGTTGTTCCTTCATCGTCGGTTTAGAAAAAACAGCAGATAAGCTTAAAGTTATTGTCAACTGCTTTTGTTTGGTAGAAATCAAAATTGTGTCCCATGTGTAAAATCCAGACACCTTTTCTGTTATAAGCTTTTGTGTACATACAGGCAAATATCAACCCCCAAAATTTAATGCAAACTATTGATTGTACTTTGTAAAGAAATATGTTTAATAAATAATCCTTTTTAAATAACCCTGGTCTCTGGGCAGTCATTTCGTGGGGTTCTTAACAGGGCTTTTTGTAAAAATCTGAAGCAGCTCCATTTCCGTTTGGGAAACTCTTTCCTTTACTAGGGAAAAGGTTTCTAGCAGCTAATGACATCTTAAAGCAACAAATATCTGTTCAGCTTTCCAGATTAAGATCAAATATGGAGGACTGCTTTGTTGGACTTTTTTTAATGGATGAGAGGCAGTAAACTTCAGGAAGGGACTGCGCTTACCTTGTCTGTGTTCGGTAAAGCTGCTCAGAAGAAAAACCCCCAAAAGTTGAAACTGGGTGGTGTGATAGGAGCAGCTGAATGAAAGAAAGTGCGAGCAAGAAATGCTTGTGAGCACGGGTTGGGTGTGTGGGGTTTGCTGTTGTATGTGTGGTTGGACTTGGTGATCTTGGAGGCCCTTTACAGCCAATAATACGTGATTCCGTGACTGAGGATCTGCTGTGTGGAATAGTAGGGCATCACAAAAGTTCAACGTGATCGAGAAGTGTGTGTCTGTTTCCCAACCCCTTTCCACTGTAAGCTTCATCTTTCTTGCACGTTAATTGTTGTGATGAGCATTTCAGTTTAAGATACCCAAGCAATGGGTTATTAATTTCTTTAAGGACTTCAAAGCGTTTGATTGATTCCACCAGTAAGGGATTTCACATTTGTTCCTCAGTTCTTTCTCAGATGCCTCTGTCATGTAAAATTGCTGAAATTGGAGCAGGACAGAGGAGTAATCCACTGCCTTGAAAGTTTTTGTTTCATGGCTGGCTACCACAGTGATGGTGGTGATCAAAACAGGAAAACGACTCCCCCAGACTCAAGCTTCTATTCTTGCCTGGTTTGTTCTCCCTCTTTAAATGAAACGTAGCTACATTTCAAAATGAAAGAATTCAGAGTTGAAAGAACATCTTGAATTTTCAAATAACACTTTTGAGCAAGTGAGTTTTAGTCAAATATTACGCGAGTTGGTAGGGTACTAAAGAGAGGGAGCAAGGTTATTGTCTGTCAAATGCGCGTTTGTCAAAACCGCCCTTCCAGATTTGCCGAATTCTTTGTTACTGCCCTTCAGAAAAAATTTAGGATTGAATCTGGAAAGGGATCAGCCAAGTTTGAGCTGACACTTTACAAAACAAATTACTCTAAAAGCACTGGCAATGTGCTACCAGCCCAGTGTTTTTTGAGAGGTGAAAGAATCTGCTTGCAGCGCCATGGTTTCACCTGGTTTCTGAGTTCCTTGTGGTGCGGGGGCAGCCAGCGTGTGAGCTGTAATAATCTCATCACCACCATTACTTTTGCCTATTGAGAAAGACAGTCTTTTCCATTTCCTTGGTTTTAACTGAATGTATCGAGACGGAAAGCACAGGTTGGAGAGTATCATGTGCAAACGGATTTATACTCCTACGAGATTTTTGTGTTTTGATAACAAAATTCAAAACAAAGAACCAAGTGATCTAACTTTTTATTAGAGCAATAAAAGAAGACTAACAAAATTGATTGTCTCCCATGCTTTCTTAGTAGCTCAGGCTTTGAATTTGTGTGTAAGGTGCTAATTGTATGTAGTAACTTCTCAGATTGCTGAAGGACTCTGACTGCTTTGAAGAGCTGTTTCCTGGGTACATTGTCACCATGTGGGCACACCAGCGCAATGCAGTGCAGAAATCTCACACCGACACAAGCAGAAGCTATGAAGTTTAAGCACTGTGAGCTTACTACTACAGTCTTGGAGGAATTTTCTTACAGACGTAACCCCACAGAAATACAGACGTGGTTCTTCCACTTTTCTCATATTCAGGCCACAGATAGTAGCAGCAGGTGCCCTGCACTTTAACTCCTCTCTGTGGGTTAGTGAATCCACTCAGGACCCATTGGTCAACTGGTGTAACATGTGATGGTTTTGTATCAGACTTCAGCATAGTTTTGTTTCTGCAAACAGCTGTGGATAAAGGTTTGAGAACTTTAACTTGAAGGTGATTTTGCTTCTTCATTGACTTGTATGAAACCTGTTGTAGGGTTTATGATCCTGCTTGAGCAGGGCGGTTGGACTTGATAACCCCTGGAGGTCCCTTCCAACTCCTAACGGTCTGTGTATCTGTGAGTATCTGGTTTCAGACCAACAGAGGGTTCTGTACAGGTAAGACTATAGCGTTTACCACAAGGACAAAATGAAGTCCTCAACTGCCATTTGCCCAAAGTTGTGCAGACACTTGGTCGTAGATGAAATGTTTGGTTTATTTACCTTTATTAGTTCCTGTTCTGAAATAGAGGCTAACCACTCTTCACAGCTTATTGCCAATGAAGAGGCTGGACATAAGAAAACATTTTTTACTGAAAGAGTAGTCAGGGATTGAAACAGGCTGCCCGGGGAGATCACTGAGTCACCACCCCTGGAAAGATCATTTAGAAGTGATGCTTAGCGATTTGGTTTAGTGGTGAACTCATAGATTTAGTAGATTTGGGCTATTGGTTGGGTGTGTGGTTGCAAATGATCTCAAGAGTCTTTTCCAACCTGAATGATTCCAGGACACTGTGAACATTGCTGCTGAAGACAAATTACGTATTTTTGGAGTTACAGTAGTTTTGATAACAGGTCTAGAGTCTGCCTTTGATGCTGTTTTATCGTGTATCACTGAGTAAAAACACAGAAAGGAGGAAACATACACAGAACAAATAATTTACTGTCAAAAAGCAGTAACATTTAGCAGTTTAATGTTCAGGATGATAAGAATTCTTTTTTCCTTTGTCAATGAGGTACAAGCCCATACTCTACTTATAGGGCTTCTTTGTCTTCCCTTATGACTGCTGAAGTTTTGTCTTTGTTTACTGCAGCTTCATTGTTTTCAGTTTTATTTTGACAAGAGCACTTCAAGAGATGCAGTTAAAAAAATAACACTGCAAGCTGGCTGGATTTATTGAGTCACAAATTGTAAGGAGTTTGGGAATTTAATTAAACGCTTATCTTTCTTGACTAGCTTTTCATCAGATATGAAAGTAGTCAACAAAGGAGCACAAGGAGAGACTCCATACCTGTCTTTCCCCCCAGACCAAACTTTAAGGTAGTTTACGTACCCTGCTGCCTTAAATGAAGGCTTTGCCTGCTGCAATAATATTACTCATGAAAATAAAGAAAGAAGGACCATTAGGACATGCCCACTCAGTGGCTGTGAGGGCAAAACGTCATCTTGAGCCTTCATTTAGAATTTCCCAGTTTCAGTCAGCTCGTCTCTCGGGTGAGCTTGTGTTGAACAGAGTATATGCAGCACTTCTGATCAGCTACAGGATTCAAGAGATTTTAGTAATGTTTAAGCAATTTTGGACGGTTTGACATTGAATATCATTATGTAGTGTGTGTGGATTGAAAGAATTCTGTACACCACGCAATGGTTTCATTCATTTAAAAACAGCCAGTGTTGCCTATGGTCAGTATTAATGGACAGGGCTTCAGTGTGGTGCACTTTGTTGCCTCATTCAATCAGGACTTGCTGGAGCTCATTTTTTATATATTTCTATCCATTTTCAGCCCACAGTCTTTGACATCATCTACAGCTGAGAACTGCAGAGCAGGAGTCAATTCCAAGGTAATTCAAGGCCTCTGTTAGTCAGGACCTCCATATAGCAATAACAGGTGGTCACTCTAGTCTAGTCCATAGAATCATAGAATCAATAGGGATGGGAAGGGACCTCGAAAGATCATCTAGTCCAATCCCCCTGCCACAAATTTCTTGTCTCATTATTGCGTCTGTCCCAGTCATGCATGCAGGTCTCTTGGCCATTTCTGTCATCTGAAATGTCATGACTCCTATCCGCAGAAGTCTGCAGAAAATTTACTTTCCTGCAGTTGAGGACAATCACCTGGGCAGTAGCCTTGGTTGGCCTTGGAGGCCCCCAGAAGTGTGGTAAATGAGGACACTGTTAGATAGCAGTTGTCGGAGGAAATAATCAAGGTTCCCCTTTTGCAGTGGTTTTCTGCAGACAGGCTCCAGAGATTTGTTTAAAGAAAGGTAAATTTTAATGAGTAAATGACAAGAGACTTAGATGTGGTACTGGGGAACATGGTTTAATGGGCACGGTGGCATTGGGTTGATAGTTGGACTTGATGATCTTGTAGTTGATACTGGCCACTTTGTGTCGAGGACTCCTTAACGTTCAGTGCCCCACTAAATGTGCTGTGAGAAAGACTTGGTTCTGTTCCTTTTTCCAATCTTATCTGCATGTTTTCTACGACAAACTCTTTCAACCCTCATGACTCTGATTGCTTTTCAGTACAGGATTAACCAAACAAGCATTAAAACGTGATTCTCCAAAGCATCAGTGAAAGATAGAGTTAAATAAGGTGATCCAGGGCATTAAATACTAATTACAATGACATCAATTGTGATCAGAGGATCTGTGGTCTGGAGTAAAGCACACCGCCACATCCATGTTCTTTCGTAATTGCTTTCATATTTGTGGTTACCAATGTTAGAAATGGTTTCACCTGTTGTGTTTGTATCTGTTAAGGTTATACACCTGAATTTAAGCACCCAGTTTAAATGAATACCTGAAGTCTTACAGCAGATGGACTTCTCTTTCTCAAGACAGAGAGAAGATGTGGCCTTAAAAATTTTCTGCTAACATTTGGATTTTATTGGTATATTTTTAGAATGCAGCATCCATTAAGAAAAGCCATACGTGACCCACAAGATTCACCCATCCTTTCAGTACAGGAGTTGATTTCTGAAGCAACTTTCCTGTTGCATAACCACATGAAAAATATCAATAGTTTTGTGTGACGAAAGTCTACTCCAAAGCCGTATGAAGCAATGAACTTGGCAAAGACCTATAAAACTGGTTTAATATTTAGAGAGGGATTCCCAACCTTAGTGTCACCGTGAGTATCTATAGACACTATACGTTATGTTTGCTCACCGGCTGAAGGGTTTTCAGAAATAGGTCTGTTCTGAATGCTGACCACATTGTTTGCCAAGAAAGTCACATGCGCAGCTGAGAAAATACCAACACGGGCATTTTCCCAAATTAAAAATTGATCTTGAAAAATGCCCTCTGAAAAAAAAAGTATGCCATCACCACAGAAATGTATTTAAAAGAGTAAAACATAGCAGGGGAGGGGAAAAGCACCAGTTGGGAATTACAGCACGTTGTAAATAACTCGTGTATGTGCGTCCAGAATTCTCACTCAAAGGCAGTGGAACCATGAACTGAAGAAGCAGCATTTTTTACTTCATAAGGGACGGTAACAGGTAACACAGAGCTGTTGCATTCCTGACTTTATTCGTGTAAGAGATGTGATTCTGGTGACAACCTACTGAAGAGTTCTAAGGACTCCTGACTCCTTTCATACAGAGTAAGTTTTGCAAGAAAGAAGCAAAGATTCTTCTGAGAAAGGGAAGGACTTCATCTAAAGCCAATAGATGGCAATGGAAAGATGAGGATTGATTTCCCAGGGATTTGGATTCAGCCCAAAGTACACACAAAAGTTCATACAAATCAGTGAACAGCCCAGGATTAAGACATTAGCCAATAATTTCCAAAGTGACTGTTGATTTTGTGCCTCCATTACGACAGACAGTATCCCGATTTCACTGAAGCTTTGAGTACCCAGTGAAAATTAGGGCCACGTTATGGAAATGGGAGGTGAGGACTCCATTTTACCAGCACGTTAAGAAAATTTTGTCGTTGGATCTGAAAGGGTATTATCGCCTGGGATTTCTATCGCTGGCAAGTCATCACATGATGTCATTAAATTTTAGATTCCATAACAAATGTAAAGGAAGCTTGCTGTGCCGCTTCCCTTCTCCTGTAATTTGTGGCATTAGTAGATAAGAAAATAAAGCGCATTATGTAAAGAAGTAGGTAAGAACAGATGTTCCCAAATGGTTGCAGGGGGGTAGGGGTGTTGAGGAAGGTAAAACTTTCCTTCCACTCAGATGTCTGTCTTGAATTTCTCACAGTTTTTGCAGACAGTTTGGCTCACTTCCAACATACATCGTTGCCTGTCTGGTATGAAAAATGCCATCTGTGGTGGATGGAAGTTCTTTCCTTAAAAGTGGCCTGCTAATTATTCTTCAGGCAGGTGTTGCTAAAGTGAAGTCAGGTGTCAAGCGCGGTATTACCTTCAAATTGCCTGAAATTGCCCCGTTCTTGTACGGTATTCTTTCCCAAAAGAATAGAGCAGAGTATCGCAGAGAGGGGATATGTTCATTGATGCAGGATTGAGATGACTCATGCAGCTGTATATATTGCGGTGACACTCAAAGGCTGAGAGCTAAAGGATGTGGGTTGAACAAAGTGTATAAATTTTCCAAAACAAATATTCTTCTGATTCCTATAAACTGGCCTTCTGTTCCTTTACATTTATGCTGCTGTCTTGCACAACGTTAAAAATCCCGATACTCTCAGAATTTCAGACGGGGTAAAAGGTGGGGGAAAGAATTTCCTTCTGTGCTTTAACAGACTGGCAGAGCTGTTTGGTGAAAGGAGCATGGAATATGGCTGTATTGTGTGAATGACACCTGCAAATTCTCACCTACATTCACTCTCCAAAACACTCCTGCTTTAAAGCTTTTTGAAGATTAATGGGATGGTTAATGGGCCAGAATCAACACGTGGGGGCTGCAGGCAGCCGTTCAACTGATCCCTGAACCCCAGCTCCCAGGATAAGCACTGCTGCTGCCTCTCATTTACTACAGTTAGTCTGCCCCTCTGTTCCTTCCTCAGCCCTCCCAACAGAAGATGAAAAGTCACCACACTGAGCCAGATGTTACAACACTTCTATCTCCCCAGCAGATGCGTGTTGTTAGGAGGTGAGGGATCGCCAGTATAAATGCAAGGCTTCCTATTTCCTGTGTCATTTTCAGAAGGTCTTTTGCATAAACAGTCCTTTTGCTCTTTGTAATCTTGGCATTTGGAATGAATGACGTTAGGGGTTTAAAAACTTAGGATGAGGAAAGCACGGGCACATGTATTCCTTTTGACAGTAAGACACTGCATTGTTCGCTTTATCAGTGATGAAAATAGTCCAGCTTTCTCCCCAACCTGATGCAGAACGCTTGACAAAATATTTACACTGGATTGATATGACACTGAGATAAAAAGCAGTCCTGTAAGTAACTGAGTGTCGAGGACTGTTCATTTTTATCAACCCTGAGACATCTGGATGATTTTGAACTACCAGTCTTCTACTGCGAAGGACAGTATTACTTTCATAAGGACTTCCTCTTGTGTTTTCAATATCATGCTTAGCCTCTGACTGACTTAGCATATTGCAGTAATGAGATGTACACAAAGCACTGGCATGCAGCATTATTGAGATTATTTCCTTTTTGGCTCAGCCAGATTCCTGTTAAAAGTTGTACAGGCTCTTGAGAGACTAACAAAAGAAGAATTAAGGATCCAGCAATGGCACGAAGATAAGCCTGATGAAGCTAGAGTTAGGATCTCATGAAATTAAAACCAGACTTTGAATGAATACATTTATTGAAATATACCATTGACATCTCACTACGCAACAAATCCACAAAGCCTAAAACCCCTTCCTGGCCTGAGGTGAATTCCTGTCAAAAATCCCAGTATCAACTTGTTAGAGTAGGTCTATTCAATGGCTCAGATGGACACACGTTGATTAGAAAAAAACAAAATCAAAGAAGAAAATTGCCCTGAAATTGTTGCTGTACTGTAATGGATTAATGACTAGAAAGCCGTCCTGTACCTGCTCACATCATGGATTGAGGATGAAGCCTTGATTGTGACTGAGTCCATCATACCGTAGCCTTTTGAATGACTTTGTGAATAAAGCACTTAACTGTTCAATGCAGAGAATCAACTGTAGCAGAAGACTGGAGTCTCACACATTCTCCAGATACGTACAAACACCTCCCACTGTCTCAGGACAGTAGAAAAGAAAGACTTCTGGACTTTGGAGTCTTGGAGTCCTCTCCATGAGTTTGATAAAGGACCAAGGCCAGGGAAGGGTTCTCAGAAATTCTGTCAGCAAAACACATTATCATCTACTACTTAAAGTGGCCTCTAAAGAATCAAGCTGAAAGCTAGATGCAGCTTTATGCCAACCGTAAGCACCCATTCTCCCTATTTTTGCCTATCAGTGCAGCTGTCTCTCAGGGGAACCTTCCCAGCTCTGGAACAATTCAGGAACAACAACAGCAGAAGTGAACATGAATATTGAAGATCTAACTGCTCCTGCAGATTGCTGACTTAGCGCTGCTCTGGTTACTGTAATTACCCAAACTGGATTTTAATTAAGAGACTGGATTTTATTTTATTTTAAGTGCTCCTATCTAGAAGGGAAACTGCATATATTTTTCTTTTTAAATTGAATTGGCCAAGCTGAATATGATCGCAACTACTTGAATAAAATGCGATTAGTGATTTTTTCATTAGCTATGAAAGCCATACATGTCTCATACATCAGCTCAGTAATGGCAGTCTCCAGAATGGCAGCAACAAAATCATGCACAGGCACCGTGTCTCTCAAATGCAAAGAAAGGATGAGAATGCATGGAAAAAACAATTCATCAGCTTAGCCTCCACACCGGTCATCTCCAATTCATATCCCAGCACGTCCTAACCTGGCACTGACCATGAGATTTCATGTTACAAGAGAAGCTGCCATGCTCAAGGCAGTAAGCATGTCTTCTCTTTAGGGACATAAAAGAAATTCTTATGGGTGTTTGTTACAAAATCTCTGTGAAGGCTTAGTGGCAAATCTGAGATGAAATAAAATTATTCCTCTTAATTCAGAGAATCATAGAATCTTTGGGGATTGGAAGGGACCTCAAAAGATCATCCAGTCCAATCCCCCTGCCAGCGCAGGATCACCTAGACCAAGTCACACAGGACACATCCAGGCGGGTCTAGAACGTCTCCAGAGGAGACTCCACAACCCCCCTGGGCAGCCTGTTCCAGTGCTCCATTACCCTCACTGGGAAGAAGTTCCATCTGATATTTAGATGGAACCTCCTCTGTTCCAGCTTGCACCCATTGCTCCTTGTCCTAGCAACAGATGACCTTGAGAAGAGCCTGGCTCCTTCCTCCTGACACCCACCCCTCACATATTTACAGACATTAACAAGGTCAAGGCATTAACAAGGTCACCCTTCAGCCTCCTCCAAGCTCAAGAGACCCAGCTCCCTCAGCCTGTTGTCATGAGGGAGGTGCTCTACTTCCTAATATAATTCTTGTTCTGTGGAAATGTCGATGTCACAACCCGTTTTTACCTTAAATTGAGATGCAAAGGGAACATGATCATAACAACATCCTCAACAAAGCACAGTGGAAACTTGTAAAGAACATACATACAAAAACAACTGTTTGGAGTTGGAATGCTACTTTCACATTCCCGTTTGTAATTTAATTTAGGGAATTGATAACATTCTAGTTTGCCTTCACACTGTCACTGTGGCTTAGCCATCACAGGTATGAGTCAGGAAAACAAACTCAGCCTAAGTGCTTCTGTGAGTACTAGAAGAATGCAGGGAATTCCAGTCACCCAAGATAGCCAAGAAAAGCAATGCAGAGCTTATTTACTCTCTCGTTTGGGCAAACACACTAGTGTGTGTTTGTATATTTGTATATTGTACAGATTACAAACTGTACTGCTTTCCTCAGCTTGTGCTAGATTTTGTAATCTTTTAAGAATGAATACACATTCCCCAGGTAGCTCATCAGTCTCTTAAAAGCTAGAGAGATGATTCATGTCGGAATTATGGAGTTGATTCATTGCAAAGCTACTCTAAGCAGACAGAACTGACCTTGATACTTGCATCTGGACTCTTGTAAATCTTTTTCTAATTTTCCACTAGTTTGTCTCCCAGCGTTTTGAAAAATTGCCACAACCCCCCTACCACCNTTTGGCTCAGATATTAAACTGGCAAGGGTCTCAGAACAGGTAAACAGCCCAGCAAAAGAAACCTTACAGACATCTTGATCACAGCTGCCGTACAAGTTCCTCTCTAACACTGGAAGGATTCCCCACAACTAAATATCAGGGAATACATTCCATACTTATGACATACAAATTTGAAGCCTATTTCATTCCCTGAACATAAAAAGAGATTAGAAACATTCATGAATACATGGGGAACTAAATTTTGGAACTAGGATGAAGGAGGCATTTCGTAAGTGAAATGTGTAGTGGATAGTCTGTTTTTCCTCAAAGTGATGTGTGCGCATAAATGAGATTTCATTTATGTTTTCATTTATATTCATCCTATAAAAAAGAGGACCAAAAAAAAGCAAGAAAGCTCCAGCTTTTGCTATGGTCAGAGTGACTTATCTATTATGATCCGACTGACCATGCTATTTCAATCATTTCTCTTATCGGATACTTTTTGGAATTATTCTCAATTTCTATACTGAATTGAAGAGTGCTGGGCATGCTTGCAGAAAGAAAAAAACACTCAATGATTGAAAACATCGATTCTTAAGTTGAACAGACAGTTCCAGGACTTACGCATTACAGTAGTCTTGAATTACCTCATCATACTCTACTTTGTACTGGGACCTCTAAGTCGATTTCTGGTCTAGATTTCAAATATTCCAGTCAGTTAAGAGTTTCCGTGAATTTTCTCTTTCTTCTTTTAATTTAAAGCTTTGTTTGGAGTCTTTTTCATAATGTTTTCCCCATTAAAAATTATTTACAGCTTT
Source organism: Upupa epops (assembly GCA_013397515.1). Taxonomy (NCBI): domain Eukaryota; kingdom Metazoa; phylum Chordata; class Aves; order Bucerotiformes; family Upupidae; genus Upupa; species Upupa epops. The sequence continues at coordinate 276,716 of VZRI01004503.1, forward strand.
TGTTACATTTATTAATTAGCTTTTCAGTAAAAATTTCAGATTTGAGTTGTTTCTGATAGCTTCCAGGGCCTTCTGAATCTAGCAGCTTCAATTAACTGCATTCTGAAAGGAGACCCTTGATTGAAAAGTGCCTGCAACCTTTGATCTGGTTGCTGATTAGAAAAGAACCTGTTTAGTTCAGTAGCACTGCAGCTAGCAGGTATTTTGGCCTTTAGAAAGCCAGCTGGGGTGTGAAGAGAATGCTGGAGCATCTCCAGGTAGGATGGGGTTGCACAACATTGTAAGGTTTGGTTCTCAGCATGTGACAGATTAATTCCTTGGACTGAAATCAAATGTCTGGAAACTGAATGGACACCCCCATCCCGATCTGGGCTGCAGGTTGTACTTGGTGTTTTTGTCCTGGGCTGGCCTTCCAGTTGGAGGTGAGCTTTGGCGGAGGTACTTGAACACTGGGTAAGACAGTAGTGTGTGACCATGTAGCCATAGGGATGGCAAGCTACACAGGGTCCTCACAAGATACCCAAGAATGGCTTGAGCTTGACCTGCTTGTAGGTGAGTGCTGAGTAAAGAACTTGTAGCTGGAGAATGCTGGCATCTTGTGACTTCAGCCAAGCAGGAGACAAGCTCTTTGCCCTCAGATCTGAATTTGTGGCAAAGCAAGGAAAAGGAACACACTCTGTTGAGGGGGAAGTACAGAAGTAGCTGAATCAGAGGGGAGCACCAGTTCCAGTGTGGCAGGAGACAGGGGCTGTACATTTCCTTTGGAGGTGGTGGGGTGGCCTGTCCACCTCCCACCAGCAAAAGGCTTGTTGCGTGTTAGAGGCCCGAGTAATGTGTTCATTAGAAGAAAAATAAGGGCATTTCCACTTTTTCAATGTTTTTACTATTTTTATTCAAACACATTAATTGTACTCAGCATTTCTAATTCAATGTTGTTTGTTAAAGGAAACTCCAAGAAGATAATCTCTCTCCCAAGAACTACCGATTTGCAGGCAGGGAAGAGGTAGAAAGGATGTGATTTTCCTAGGAAAAAGAAAAATCCCCGGTTTCTCATGAGAAGGACAAATAGCCAATTTAGGACCAGATGATGCTTTAAAACATTACCCAGTGACTTTTATTAAGTTCATCTGCTGCAGGTACTGGAATATGTCTTTAAAAAGACATTCAGTGTCACTTCATGACAACTGCCTTTACACTGAACTGCCGTTCAGATACATGTGTATAATCTATAATTAGCTAGGACTGCTCTTTATGATACGAGTATGTTTTAAAAATCAGTGTTTTGATTAGTCTTACTTGGAAGGTGGATCTTCCTGTGCCTCCACTTAGAAATTACCCAAATGATTCCTGCCTTTGCACATGCATTAAAGTGGTAGCATATGGCACAGCTCATGTCATGAGGTATTTTATAATTTTGCATCTACCTAGTGTTGATATTCATATGCTCCTAATTCACAAACATAAAAGAGACTGTTCAGGTGATAATGAACAGTTATAATCACTGCTCAGACAGTATAAAGACCTGATAAATAGGCTATAACATGTCTGAGTAAATGATCGTATGAGATGTATAAGATAAGTATCCTGAATATGAGGTTGTAAGCCCTATAATGCTGATATACCATGGAGGTTACAGCATTGAAGCAACCTGAACCCTAGTGTTCCTAAAAAATGCAGCTAAACTAAGATTTTCAGAAATAAAAGTGCAAGCAATTGCATATCAGACCATGCCAAATAAAATTTGGAACCACTGACAACAGGTGGACAGGCTGTACTTCTAAACTTGATAGGCTTGCCCTGAAGATGGAATTTATTTTTCCAGTAACTCCCATCCCTTCTCTCACCAAAAAAACAAAACACATTTTTTTCTCAGTAGGAACAAAAGGTTACAGTATTTCAAGAGAAGAAAATGATGAAAAAATAATCCAAAAATACCCTTAACAATTCTTCAGGCTGCCCGAGGTCTCTGATAGCTGCTGCTTGACTGCATTAAACTGGGCACAAGTGAGTGGTTTGCTCATGGCTTAAAAGCAGCTGCTTGGAGATGTTTCAGGTTGTGCTTCAATAGTGCAAATAACTGGCCCAGTTATGCAGGTTGGAGGCTAAGCACCCAATGGATGGGGCAACCTAGGAGTACCCACCATGGGCAATGGAACATCCCAGGCAGTGAGGCATTCAGACAGAAGATGAACAAACATTTTAGTCAACCCCCATGCCTGTTTATTGACAAAACTTTCTACAGACCTTGGGCATAAGATGCCCAGACAGGTTTGATGCTCTGAAACTACCAAATATTCCTCAGCACTGTAGAGTCTAGACACCACAGTCTCCTGATCGTCCTTTCTGTTGTGCATGTAAGTCTTGACAAGCCAGTTTTAGCATTTTGTTTGTTGGGATATTGTTTCTGCTGATAGAGCACATGAAAATGGCTTGGCACAGGGTCTGATAACCACCAGGGCTGGTACAAGGAAAGTGCTGTGAGTGCACGAGATGCAGCTGGAAGTGGGGGAGGGCTGAAACCATTTCTTGGTCTCTCTTAGGAGCTTCTTGTCATTACAACAGCATTCAAAAGGCTAACATAAAAACATATTTGAGGGCTTTCTCTTGTGATTGGCTCCTCAAAATCATTAGGAGCTCCAGGATGAACCTCCCTGACTGTCTTCCTTGGTGTCAGTACAGTAATAACACCTAAAAGCATTTTTATCTCTAATGCTGTTTTATTGGACTAGAAGCTTAGACCAAACTAGCTTCTAAAATACTGCCTGAAGCCTAAAAGTCAATTCCCTTGCTGCTCACTATGTCCTAATCAGCTGAGCCACTATTTTCAGACCTCATATGTCTCAGCCTGCAATCTTAGCTGGTTTTCTAGCTTCAGAAACCTCTGTTAAGTTGCTCTGTCCTCCCGGAGAACCTCTCTTCTGCAGCTCTGAGTCATTGTTGCACTACTCCAGGTCCTGCTCGCTCATCTCATGCTCTATCTTTCAGCTGTTATGCCTCTTGAAAAATCTCTTTATGGCTTCCTTGCAGACTGAGGAAGTACTCCATGGAGAGCATCATCTTCCTTCTCTTCTGGAAGGTGACCCTTCCATCTGTGGCAGCTAGAACATGTAGTATCAGGGAGCTTTCCTGCCCAGACAAAACCCATCCATGGAGTGCAGGATGTAATGTAATTACTTATGAGGCAAGGCAAACAAAAATAAAGATCTTCCACCCTGCAAGAGACTGACCTTTCAGCAGAAAAGGATACCTTTGAAAAAGGCAATTACTCAAGTGCTGATGTAAAGGAAGCAACAACCGTTGGGATGTAGTTGCATGCTGACATATGATAGCCTGCTAAGGCTGGATTTTTGGCAAATGCATGGAGGACTCCATGAGCTGCTCGGTTGATACAGTAACTTGCTGCTGAAATGAAGTCCTATTTCTAGTTCACTCTTCCATCTCTAGTTTCTAGCTGTGTGGTCCTACCTGCATTCTTTTGGGCTGTCATGTCACCTCTTGTGCTGCTTGGATCCTCTTATTAGCCTCTTGGTTCACTAGAGCAGTAAAAAAAGTCTTTTTTTTTTCCCCACTTAATTTGTTGCTTATGTGAGTGACATAATCAACTCAGAGAGGAATCCTGTAAGTCTCTGCCAGGGCATGGTGGAATAAGCCTGTTAGAAGTAAGGAGGGAGAGAGCGTAGTTGGCCACCCATTTTCCAGCAGAGAGTCAGCATCTGGCTCACATAAGTGGGGGCCCAGACTCTGAGGTGAAATGATTGCCATGGTAAATACACTAGGGGACAGTTGGAAGATGAGCAGTTATATTAATCCAGAAAATATTATTTTTATTTTTTTTATAAGGGAAAGGGGAAAGATATCAGATACATTACTAAACTAAAAAAATATAATAAGAATCAAGAATAGAAGCTAAGAACAAATAAACAAGGGATGAAGTTCTAAGACTAGTATGCACATTTATCACAGTAAGTTTCACCAGCAGACTGCCTGAAGGGTGCATTGTTTTCTCTGGAACCTTGGCAACTCTTAAATAAATTGATTTTGCTAACAAGTTGCTCTGAATTAAAAAAATAAGATGATTATATATTAGTGGTATTCTGTGGTTAGCAGTCCTGCATAGAAGAATGTTGGCTGTAAGTGCATGGCATGATGTTCTTTAGTATACAGAACGTCCATACCTTCAGGCTTCTGGAGTCACTATTATGTGGTTATTAAAAATTGTGTATTAATACATATAGTTTTATATCAACAAACACGTGAATGCATTTTTAAAAAGGTACTGTTTGATGTAGGTTTTATCATTGGCAAAGACAAGTGCTGAATAATTTCCTAATACCAGTTTTATATCACTGGTGCGTTTAGCATTCCCCTAATGACATACATTGCTAGGCACCTATGCGGGTGCTGAACGTACCAAAACATTTGGACTATGACGATGTACCCATTCACATTGTTCCTAGATTCACATACATCACTATATGAGCACAACGTGCTAAGCCCAGCTTCGTTCTGGATATGATTCAGTTTGATGTGAATGACTGCCAAGGCAGACTGCACTGCCCATCCCAACTTCAACCTGCCCTAATTCCCCTTATGAGATTATTATTTACTGCTGGTTTAGTGCTCAGAGACCCAAACAGGAAGCGTCTGGACATTCTCTGTTCAATGAAGTGGGTGGGATGGAGTTCTTTAGAGAAAACAAAATATGATCCACCTACAGATCATGTTAGGCCAGCTCCCCAATTTCCTCTAAGAAGAACAGAGGCTTTTGTTTCCTTAGTTACTGGAATGGTCTACTAGTCAACAACGGAATCCCAGTCTCAAGACAGAACATCCTCCTTCTTTTTTGATGTCAGCATAGGATGGGTAATACCTGCTTTTCTGCTTCTTGGTCGTAAAAAGAAACTTTTGTGCATGAAACCCCCCATATTTTTTGGTAAATAATAATAAAAAAAATTCTTGGAGAAAAAATAACCTGCAAGGCCAGTGAATGAAGAGAGCGTTTTGTGACAGAGGGTTAGAGCTTCCCCTAAAGCAATAATCCTGGATGCTTTACTTTCTATTCCTTAACAAAGGAAGGAGTGAGGACTGGAAGGTTTCCAGCCTTAAATAAATAGCAGCTACATTTGTAGAGGCAGATCACTGAAGCTTGTCTAAAATTCACAGATATTCCAGATCTTAAAGTTGTCCTTCTGACTGGAGCTGTAGCTAGTGTAGTGCTATCATCTGTTTTTCCTTGGGATACAAAAACTGGAAAACACAATATATTTCCCCTGGTGGGCAGCAAAATTGAAAATTCTTTCCTTTTGTTTTGAACACATGAATTTCAGTACAGTGGTACTTAGGTGGTAATTTACACTGAAACTGAAGGTTTTAAGAAGGTTACAACAAACCTGATGAATTCTCCTTTCCTGGTGTGGTTTTATCTGAGGTAGTAGTTCCATGGTACCTGGAATGGGTTTCACTTTGAGTGGCCATGGGCTTCTCTGCTTGGCTAACTGTTGTTCTCAGCCAAGAGTTACTGAGAACTGTTGTTCTCAGCCATTACATTATCAGTGTAATGCCCAGATACTGCTCACTGATAAGTTTTCTTTGTGGGATTAAGTTTTGGTCATTTTAATTCTGTGAGCTGGTACTGGAGTGAGGTGAACAGTAACAGCGGAGCAATGAAGGTGTGAGGGTGGCCTGCTGGGATGGTGTGACTGAAGTTAGGGTAAATTCAAGAAGCCTGAATGTGAGAGAGATATAGAAACAGTTCAGCTAATCCAAGTGGAAAAGCATATGTTTTCTACCATGTGTCATTGAAGATCCAGTCACAATGCTGTTCATTCTGGTGATTGAGTAAAGCTGGAATTTTTGCTATGTTTAGGGAGGTAAATCTCTCCCTGTACTGGGCAGTGCTGAATACTACTCTCACCTCGAGTACTGTGTGCAGTTCTGGGCCCCTTGCTTCAAGAAAGATACTGAGATGCTGGAGCAGGTCTAGAGAAGCAATGAGGCTGGTGAAGGGGACTAGAGGAAAAGTCTTATGATGAGAGGGTGAGGGAGCTGGGGTTGTTCAACCTGGAGGAGACTCAAGGGGGACCTTATCAGTCTCTATAGCTATCTGAACAGAGGTTGCAGCCAGGTGGGTTCAGGCTCTTCTCCCAGCAGCTAGTGATAGGATGAGAGAGCACAGCCTGAAGCTGTGCCAGGGGAGGCTTAGATTGGATGTTAGGAAGCCCTTCCTCAGGGAAAGGGTGATCAGACACTAGAATGGACTGCCCAGGGCAGTGCTGGAGTCCCCGTCCCTGGAGGTGTTTAAGACTGGATGTGGCACTTAGTCCCCTGGTTTAGGTGATTGTAGTGATGTTAGATCATAGATTAAAGTTGATGTCTTAGAGGCCTTTTCCAGCCTCAATCACTGTGATTTTGTAATTATTTCTGACTTTACAAGTTAAGAACCAGAGTTCTCTAACATTACTGGAAATCAACACTGAAGTTTAGAACATTAGGATGTAAAATTACATTACGTAAGATTACATATAAATAATGTTAAAATTACACGAAGGTATTTTAATAAGTTCATTCAATTTTCATTAGTGCTAGTATAAAGAGTACCTATCAAGAGAATGCCCAGAAATGTTTCACCATTAACACCATTTTAAAATAATTGTGCTTTATTCAGTTTAAAGTAGAATACTTTTTATTGATATTTTCAGTAATAGAAGCTGTGGCAGAAGTTACACCACAGGTTACATAGTAGGTAAAATGTCTTTACTGGAAGAGTCATCAAGCTTTCCAGATAGGTGGTTGAAGGTGTTAAAGGTCCTTCAGATGTAGAGCTCAAGGACATGATTAAGCAGTGGATGTGATGGAGTTGGGTTCACGATCTTGAAGGTTTTTTCCAACCTATCAACTCTATGATTTCATACAGTATCGATATGTTATTCAGATAGCATGATGTTGTTGAAATCTTCCTCTTACACTGCTTAAATGGCAACTTATTTAATACATCACAAATGTGGATCGTTTCAATTACTGTAATGTCCATTTCTACAAAGTTGCTTCTAAACAAACTTCAGCTGAAATTACTTGTCATAATTCCATTCAAAAAAAATGAGGATTGATTCAAAATGGAAGGGTTTTCTTAGTTTAATAGCTGTCAAATCCTTTTACAGCAGGATTTACAGTACAATTTTTTTGTGAAGACTAAGTAGAACTGAATATTTGCGATGAAAAGTTTGTTGAAGCATCATACTATTTCATTTCTGGCCAATCTATTTAATCAGAAAGCTTATTCTTTGTTAACATATCAAGTGAGATAGATAAATATTTGAGACCCCGAGCTTCCGATTGAAGACTGGAATCTAAAGATGTCCTTATTGCTATTTCTAAAGGTAACCCTACAAGGATCCAGCATGCTTGCTGTCACCATTTCTTTGTATTTCCCCAGTTGTCATTCCTTTTTAAATGAAAGTGTAACAGATGGCATCTACAGGTTGCGTTCAGTGCACGGTCATGTCAGCACTGAGCTGTGACAGACCCTTCTCAGAAAGTTTCTAATGGGAGGGCTGCTGGGCTGAGCCACACAGCTGAGCAGTGGCAATAAGCACAGCTGAGCTTGCTTCTCTAAGCCCTTAACACTTTAATTTTATAAAACTGCATTTACACAAACCTGAGCAGTGACTTTTTGTGTGTACAAAGTCTAAAAACGAGACGAGAGATGGGGCTCTGCTGTTTAGAGGTTTGTGAGAGAGCACATAGTGGGACACGGAGTGGGCAGGGTGTGAGGACTCGCAGAATCTCTTGGGTTAGTCCAACCGTTCAGCTGGCACTCCCAGGTCACCACTAGACCATGGCTCTGAGCACCAGGTCCTCACGGATTTCACATACCTCCAGGGATGGTAATTCCACCTGTGCCCTGGACAGCCTGTTTCAACATCCTATAAACTCTTTAATGAAGCGTTGAATTCTCAGCA
>VZRI01004503.1:287225-333434 GCA_013397515.1 Upupa epops
TCTCTCTGCCCAGCTCTCCAGCCTGTCCAGGTCTCACTGAATGGTAGCACAGACTGCTGGGGTGTTGGCAACACCACTCAGCTTTGAGTCATCAGCAGACTTGCTGATAGTGCACCCTACTCCCTCATCCAAGTCATTAATGAATAGATTGTTGAAGGCCTCTGCTCAAACAATCCTAAAAGTGTAATTATGATGCAGGCATGAAAGAAACTGATTGCCTTAGTGTCTCCTCAACAGTTTTGGGGGGTTTTGTTCTGAGATGTGATATAGAAATCATTAGATCTCAGCTCTGTAATCATGTGTGTAGGATGAAGGTGTTTGCAGTCCAGGATTATTTATGCCTATAGCTGAGGAAATAGACACCTTCCAACAGACAGCAGAACTTCCTCATTCATTCAAACATTCAAGTGTTTAGTGATCTGCAAAACTGAGCACTTTGGTGATTTACAAAATAAATGTGTTTTATAGGAGTAGCTCCTTTGAGCTGGAGTCAGCTGTGCTGTTAACATCTGGACAGCAAATTACAGCAGTGGGTGAAGCAGTCTGACTTTCAGAACAGAGTAACTTGGTTACTTTCTGGCTGTGGTTATATTACTACCATTTTCAGAGGCAGGACAGCTCCTGGTGCCTGATGCATGCTCTCTGCAATGGCAGAGGAACATGAAGGACTTAAGTGCTGCTTAAAATATGAGCTGATCAGAACTAGTAGCAAAGCTCTGAGCAGAGTCCAGGGAAAAGTCATGCTTCCATTTAATCTTCCAAATGTTGGTAAAAGGAATCAAATTCTGAACTATAATAATGTAATTTATGTGAACTTCTGTCATGTAGAATGTGAAAAGCTTGTTCTTCTTTTCTATGTAGGAGTAAAGGAAGAATGTGTCAGTTTTCTTCCTCCGGGGAAGAACATACTGATGTACATACAGTCATACATAGCAGCATACCCTGTCCTTCCACAAGCATCCTTATTTCTCTGGGTCTAAGATTGTGCTCTGCAGGCTCTTTTTAAAAAAAAAATATGTGTTTATTCATGTATTCATCTATTTGTTTATTTATTTTATTCTGTCATAATCTGCAGATGGGGTGCTGCCTTTTGCTTGCTGAGTATAATTTTCATCAGTAAAAATTTAACTTTTCTCCTGCCTACGTTCATAATTTACCACTTGTGCTCAGTAAAGACTTTAATGATCCAGACTTGGGGAAAGACAGCACTGTTCCTTCTGCTGAGAGTCTCAAAATGAGAGCCTTAAATTTAATAATCGCTGATTTTTATATTTACTCTCTGCTTTTGAGAACCGAAAGATTAATTTCAAATTTACACTCAAGCCACATTTTGGGCTTTGCTTCTAAATAATGAGGCACAGAACCTTTGTATTTAGTTTTATATGTAAGTTGAGATTCTTGGGTTGTAAGAACCTGGGACTTTAAGAAAACAGAGACTTTCAAGACTTGCAATAAACTCATGAATTTATGCCGAGTTTCAACTTCGAGTATTATGTTCTAGCAATTGTATAAAACAGAAACTGATTTTTAATGGTCCTTTGCATTCTGTAAGGGTTGGTTGCATGTAAAAGAACTTCTCTTACTCAATGCTCAGAGTAAGACTTTCAAGTTATGGATCAATTATTATTAAGTATTTCTAGTGAAGAGAAAGAAACCGGAAATGGAGCGAGACAAAAACATTTATAGACCAGATGTTAAAATGATCCAGCTTCTGTCTCTGACCTTTGGTGCCAACAGCGACCATTACTTAACTTTGTGCCAGTTTGTTTATAGGGAAGCCCTTGAAAACTTTTCCAGAGCTACTTGTCCTCAGTATGTTCGTTAAATATGTTCACTGTCATTTTAACTTCAACAAAAGGGAAAAAGAAAAGTTATGGTTAGGCTAGTGAGACTGCTGTCTGTCTTCCTGAGTGCCTCTTTTTTTCCAGGATTATTTGCATTACTCTTCTGCTGTCATACATCTCATCCTTATTAGACTGTAGGCTCTTAGGGACAGGGAGTGCCTTTTCCTTCTGTTTGTGCTGCAGCTACGGTATGAACCTGCTCCATGGCAATAGCTGTTAGGTGTTATGGTCACATAAATAACATACTGGTCTTGACATAGCTAGTCCCTTTGATCTGTTTTGGACAAAGGTTATGTGGGTGTGTGGGAGAAAAGTATTAATTTCTTAGATACTAAGAATTATGCTATAAATCTTTTCTTTCATTAGCCTCTTGATAGAGGGTAAGTCTGTTTGAATGTTTCTCTGTCCTCCTTGCTATGACACTCCCTCTTACTGAGTCACAAAGTGCTGTTAAATGCTTGGCTGTCTCACAGCTTCACAGTGGGAACAAAATATTCAGTGAAATCAAAGAGAAAGTAGTTGGTGTGTATTTGAGTCAAGTCCAGTATGTTAACCATTTCAGAGGTTGCTAGGTAAAGTGAACCACCACATAAAACACAGGCATCACGTATTTCCTATTCACTATTTTCTTTTAATGAACAAAGCATCCCCCTCTTCCTGTCCTGAACCCATCCAACTTGCTGTACAACAGACTGCCTGTAATCTCTGCTAGACCTGGCTCCTGCTAGTGCATTCAAGTGTTTCTTAGTTCTTAATAGGACCCTTTTTATCTCTACTGGAATGTATAGCTGTGGTCCTCACCCTTTGTTTGGAGAGTTAGAAATCTGCTGTGTAATCATATAAAAGAAGAATAATATGTTAAAAGTCTTGTCTACTTAGCAGTGAAGCAGGTAGAGCAAAACAAGGAGTATTTATATTTTCCTAGAGTTTTTCAAAGATTTCAGATTGCTGTATGGTTTGGTTTTGCTTGCTTTCTTACTGATTTAAAATATTCAAATATTATCACATTGGTTTTCTTGGATTGTGTTTAGGCTTGATCCATAGGTTTTCCTTTGTTTACAGAGTTTTTTGTATTATCAGTTCATGTGTATCTCAAACAGGCTTTTAGATGCTTAAGTAAGCTAGGCATCTAAATTCGAAAGTGCCATGTTGATATTAATCTCTGTTCATCTGTTATTGCAACCTTACGCTGAGCTGCTGAAGTTTATGAATGTTTGCATTTCCTAGACACTATAAATCTCTTGCTCCTTGCATGGTTTGAATCATCCAGTTCTTCTTTGACTGAGCAATCTGGTCTATATCCATCTTAGAATCTTTAGTGTCCTGGCCTGGTTGGAATTCCTGGATCAAATCTCACTTGGCAACAAAAATGAGCACCCTCCAAAATGCAATGTCATTTGCAGAGGCAACATGCGTCTTCCATTAAAATATTGTATCGGCAGGAGCAGCTTCTCTCTAGAGCAGTGTAATTCTGAAGGCTTTCAGTCTGTGAATCTGTATGTGTTTGCAGGTCACTTAAGGGGACAGCAGAAGATGACTGACAGGGCATAATGGTGTAGAAAGCCTCACTGGTCTTGCATTTCTTTTACCCTGCAAAATGCTATGGGGTTATTATGCTTTAATAACACTAAGGAGGAGTGGTCAGATCAGTGATCACCTAGAAGTTTTCCATAGAGTTGAAGGAACATTTATGTGCAAGGATCTGATGCAGGTGAAATTGCTCCTTCCTCTTTTATTTACCTCCTAGTGCTGGTAGAGGCTGATACATTGCTTCTGCCTCATCATTCGTTCTACCCATGAAGTGCAGGGACTGTTAGGATGCCAGTGCCAGTAAAAACACATACTTGGTCATTCAAAGGAATGACCCAAATTGGAAAGGGGTGCATAGTTAGTGGGTTCTCTGATGGAAACTCATGCAGAAGAGTTGTTTCTATCTGCAGCAAAATGCATGACAATAGAAATGCTGAGTGGAAAGGAAATAATTTTACTCTGTCTTGCAGGTAGTGTTGTCGAATGCCTAATTCAGAGGCTGAACTCTTCATAAAACCATTTACATATCAAATCAAAAGCAGATTCTGTTTTACCTTGTTGGTTAGATGAAAATGTTACTGCTGTCAATGATGTGTTCTTGAATGGAAGAAATAAGAATTTGAAATTATTTCTGTTTCTTTTTTATGTAGCTTAAGAATTTATGTGCAAAAAGTATAAAAGAAAGTTATATAGAAGAAAGTTAGTACACCTGATTTATGCTGGTGGAATGGATTAAATGGTGGCCTTGGTTGTTCTGATTTATGAGGTCTATATGGAGTTTACTCCCAGTAGTTGCTAGTAGGGTGCCAGTCTACTTGAGAAGTATCCAGCTGAATAAATTGCTGTTAGAAAAGATGAGTCTACTTCCATTTGTGTTGTGACTTATTTTTTTCAAACTGTTTTGCAGAGCATTCCATTCTTCATTGCATTTATTGGGCTGGAGTTTGCTGTCAGCTGGGTTCAGAAACGTAAGCCGTCAGGACGGATCAATGACGGCATAAGTTCTCTTTCTTTAGGTATTCTGTCTCAACTGCCAGAGTAAGTATATGTGTTATATGAGCTGCAGATTGGTTTTTAATCACTAAGAAGGTAGAAAAGATAATGATATATTTAAGTTGTTTTTGCTAACCCAAAATGATTACACAAGGCATCTGGTATTTACTTTGCTAAAACCATAAAGTTGCATAAAGCTGATTCTGGGACTTAAGCTAAATTGACCATAGCTCATGGTCAAACTTATGGTAAATTTTGGGCCATGTGGTCAATTTGGCTGTAAGTTAAAATCTGAGTTTGCTCTCATTAAACATCAGAAAGAAGAAAACAAACCACAACTAACAAACTAAGTCCATTATTTTCATCAGCCTTTAAAATGACAATTGTATGCTTAAAGCCACGTCGGCAGAATTGTCAACATGCGTGCAATCCATGTTCTTTAAATTTAGTCATAATCTTGTGTTTTATTTCAGTGGATTTTTATGCCTGAAATAATTGTAAATGTGACCACCTCATCTACTCTCCAATATAAAGGCTGTAAGATTTATCTGAAATAGTTCACAGTTACAGAATTGGGTTTTAAAGAAGCATCCGCTGTGGGTTACTAAATATCCTTGACAGGGAATCCAGTAAATGCTTTATGGAAGTTGCTCTGTTTTTTAAGAGATCAAATTACTCTTGAGGAATATAATGTTCTAGATCTTCTGTTGCCTGATAGGATCTTCCAGATTTTATTACATATTTTCTGTTAGAGTGGGATTACATTTCTATTCCCCACGTATAAATTTACAGATTACCATCAAATTACATGTAATCTTTTGATTGCATGAAGAAAGGTTTCTATTATTTGAATATGACTATATGATGTATTTTCAAGTCTTTCAATTATTCCCACAGTCCTTTTTCTGAATCCTTTGCAGTTTTTCTGCCTTCTTAGTGTTGAAGTCTCAAGTGCACTCCATATTTCAGAAATTGCTACATCAGTGCCAAATAATGAAGTCATTTGTTCTCTATTTCTACTTCTTATTTCTCCCTTTATATATCCCAGGTCCTTTGAGCCATCATTCATCCCTAAATATCTTCTTGGATTCTGTGGCTTACATTCTTCATTCATAGACAATTTGTTCTTATATTTGGCCCCACAGAAATACGTGGATTGTACATTTGCTCATCCTGAAGTAGTTTTAAACTGTGAGATGTTGACATTGTTACTTATAGATCCCTGGTCTTTGTCATTGCAAATTTTACTAGAAACTTTCTCTTTCAATCCTAATTATTGATAAGATACATTACAAGAGCATAGCATAAAAAAAATATCCCTTTTGGTGTTTCCAATTTTCTGAAACATGTAAATCCTCCACTGTGTGATCTATTAAACATTTGACATGTAAAAATTTTTTTTAAATTTCTACTCTAGAAAAGGTCTATGTCTGTGTCTTTAAAGCAGATATCAAGTAATGCCTAGCTTACTTGAGAATTTTGTGAAGCTATTTTTACAGATACTGAACAACTTACCTTCAAACCATTTTTTTGCCTTTTATGTGACTTATGAATCATAGAATTATTCAGGTTGGAAAAGAAGCCTAGCCAAAAACCCTACTCTGCCAAGTTGACCACTACACCAGATCTCAAAGCACGACATCTAAACCATCTTTAAACACACCCAACCACCTCCCTGGGCAGCCTGGCTACTCTCTCCATAAAAAGGTTTTTCTTCATGTCTAGCCTAAACTTCCCCTGGGGAAACAATAATTTCTTCAATATATTGTAAGCTGTAGTAAATTTAATACTTATTGATACGTTAGAATTGTGTGTGCTGACACTGAACTTTGGCTTACATGCAGCTAGTATTGAAATCGTTCAAATTGTGTTTCAACCTAACCACAGATTTGTAGTCAGTTATACAGAATCACAGTTTACCATGCTAAGGACTTAGTTTCTTTGTCTGAAATATCCAGGAGTGATTAAGTTAAGCAGGAACATTGAGGTGTATGTAATGCAAGTCTGAATTGGTTTTGCAAGGCCTTTTGGCTCAATTTTAAGAATACTAAAATGCTTCAGATGTGCTTATTCCTGGAACAAATGCTTGCTAAGATAACCAGTGTTGTGTGTGTGGAATGCAGCCTTGCCAAATGCTGAGTACTTCTTTTTTGACACAGTACTTTGCAGAATTTGGCTGATGGGCTATGTGGTTTTCTTTCAGTTAAAGAACTATTTTGCAAGGTTGTTTCAATGGGGTGAACTAAATAGTCATTAAGGACACAATCTTTATAGGATCAGGGAAATCTGCAGGATTGCTAGGCTTTCTCATTGCTGCATCAGCACAAGTTGTCTCTCCCAGGTCATTTGTGCAGCTCTCATGGAAGGAAATACAAGACCCTCCTTGGAAGTTTTGGTTTTTTTAAGCAAAAAAAAGTTCTGAAAAGCTTTTACCTTTCTGTCTGAATGTTAAAGAAGCAGGCAAAATACAGACATCATTTAATCATGTGTTACTCTCACAGTTCTAATGGCAACTACTTAGTCTAACACCTCTTTTGTAAGTTAAAATAGATGTGAATAATAGATTGGCTAAAAAAACTTGAGCTGAAAAACCAGAACATTTTACCCTCCTGTCTTCTACTTCCATGATGTGAAAGAACTAGGTCAGGAAGAAAAGGGGGAGGAGGGAAAAAAAGGCACAAACCAAATTGTATTGCTAAGACTTTCACTTCAGTCTTCTCCTTACAGACAGAAAAAAGGTAGAGAAAGCTGACAGAAACTGCTAAAACAATATTTCGGCAGAACCCACAGCATCAGGGGAAATCGTAGTGCAAATCATTAACAGCTGAAGGTTAGATTAACACACCATTGATTGTATCCTCTCCCAGGGACTAATTTTCATTTTCTCAACTAGCAGCAATGGTTTGCCACTTCCTTAAAAAAAACCAGCTGTGGTTGAGTATAAAATGGTGGGCTTCAGTGTATTAGTTAGAATGAAGCTTCAGGTGCATCAGTGGAAAGAGGCCTTTACATTTGATGAAAAAATTAGGAGTCATAGCCTATATTCAACCTCTAAGTATGCTTTTCCATTTCACAGTCTGTATAACAAAAGCACTGCACATCTGGAAGGGAAACATTATTGATTCTGTGTTTCTTACTTCATTGTTGGAGAAAATGCAAATCATGATTTGTTGTTATTTGTATGCCAGATATTAAAAATGTAGGTGGAAGAGGAAAAGTGTGGTTTGGTTTTAGGCTTATTAGGCTCAACAGCATGTAGTAAGATGAATTGCTTTGTGCATACCTATAGTCTCTTGTAAAATAGCCCATACATTTCTTAAATTTGATCTCCCTTAATGCATGCTGTGCATTCCTCTGCGTGTATGAATACTCAATGTCATATGTGCAATGAAAAGTAATTTGGGGCAAAGGGAGAAACTTGAATTTACTAAGCTTATTCCCAGTATCCTAAGTGTTGGTGGTTAAAAATTTTTCTGAGAACTTGTATTCTAAATAAATAACTAACTTTCTAACTAACCTTTGCCAGGAGACTTGAAATGCAGCTTTAAAAATATTCTCCCAAGAGAAAGTTTATTTTGGGTATGAATATCCACCATACAAGTATGTGCATTATTGTATATTGCCCATTTCTTCTTTTAAAGCAGCACAACATAAATCAAATGGAGAAGTGTTTGGGGGATAACTGAGGTAGGTACATTTTCAAGTTAGTTGGGAAAGTCTTCATTCTTTATGGTCACGCTCAATTGCCAAATTTTTAATGTTCAGCTGCAACACAGCCATACTGTGTGTGTCTGTGTCATGTACGTATGCCTAACACAGAGTTTCATCAGTCAATGAAACTCACATTCCTAAAGAGAAGGTTACAATTTGTACATGTTATTTACTTTGTTTTTTTGAAACAGATTAGCATTCTGTCAAGTGTTGGTGACCATAAGAAGGGAAAGAGAAAATGCTCTTTTTATGAGTTCACACTATTTTGCATGTTAAGATTTCTGTACATCAGCAGTAATTGAATCAAAGCATTAAAAATCCTGTTTCTGCTGTAGACCTGTGTTCACAGTTTTGTGCATCATCTAGATTCAAAATAATGTTTTTCCAGTAGATTGAAGAGGCAGTTTCATACACTTTTTAGACTAGTGCAGTTACCAGTTGAAACACTTTTGGCTGACTTGTACTTCTGGTTGCTCATTCCTGCTTCTGCATCTTGTCTCCTTTTTGGCAGCATCAGCACTTTTGTTGCCTTGTGGAGATGTGTCTCAGACAGCAGGTCCAGTGCTCCTCCCAACCTCCGCAACTTGCATCAGTTCTTCCTATGGTGATGCAATGTCTTGTTCTAGAAAAAGAAATGTACTTGGGAAAATGTGGTCAAGTTTGCAGGATAAGAAATACTGAATTCTTCTGTAACATTGCTGAATCACCCACTTCAAAACACGTAAATTTGCAATCTGAAACCTGAGGTTTTCACTGCTTTATAGTAGCAATATGCACAGTTGATTAGAATACACACAGTTCAAGTTGGTGCAAGCAGTTCGGGACGCTGTGAGGCTGTCAGTGTCCTGACAAGACACAAAATACTTGCCTGCATGGATTTACTCATGTAAAGTATGTCCTGGTTTCCTGAAGTATTTGCTAGATACTTCACATATGACTAAAGAAAATAATATCCTTGTAAATTAGTGACTGCATCTTTTAAAAAATGTGATACATGTGGTATCTTGTAAATTATCATTTCACTTTAAGATTACTAGGTGAATTTTTTCCCCCACATCCATTTGACTAAGGCTTTGGGCAGATGTTTATTTAGAGCATGGTCAGACGTGTTGCTTATGATCCAGCTGCCCCCTCAGATCTGCCAACAAAACTGTATGTTTAATTGCTCCCTAACCTGGTCCTGACAAAATGANAGCCAAGATCTATAACAGAGGTGTTCAGGCTCAGCTGCTTTCATTTTGACAGAGCCAGGTCAGGGAGCAGCTATGCATGTAATTATACTGGCAGGTCAGTGAGCTGGTAACCACCACCACACTTAGGACAGTGATGAACAGACAGGGCCAAACTGGAAAGGTAATCACTTAACCTGGTTAAATGGCAAGCTAAGCTACCATTCCATGTTCCCAGAACAACCTATCTTCTGGCTATTGCTCTGCTGTCCTTCCCATGCTCATTTATATAGTCCTCCCTTTCTCTTGTGTTGGTTCAGGTGTTTATCTGATCCCATGTGGAGTTATTTCAATTCACTGTGAGAGGAAAATGTATTTGCTTAAGGCTGAGAGACAGGCGAGTGAGTGGCAATGGGGCAGCCAACAGCTGTCAGGCTCTGCTGAACTTACAGTCACAACCGTGCCTGCAGCAAGTACCTGCGGTAATTTAAGACACTACTTGTCACCGAATCATGGAATGGTTTGGGTTGGAAGGGAACTTCAAAGGTCATTTAGTCCAGCACTCCCTGCAGTGAGCAGGGACATCATCAACTAGATCCAGCCTGACCTTAAATGTTTCCAGAGATGTGGCATTTCCTGTCTCTCTGGGCAACTTCTTCTGGTGTGCCAGCTGGGTAGCGTCTTCTGGTGTATCAGTACAATAATTATAAAAATGTTCTTCCTTATATCCAGTCTAAACCTACGCTCTTTTAGCTTAAAACCATTACCTCTTGCCCTCTCATGGCAGGCCCTGATAAAAAGTCTGTTACCATCTTTCTTATGAACCCTCTTTAAGTATTTAGTCTACACAGTAAGGTCACTAGGTATTTCCAAAAAGTGGGATTTAAATAGGTAAGAAGCCTGAAGAGACAGAATTGACACTCTTCCCCATTCTTTTCACTCTTCAAGTAGCGCTAGGTAGTTAGATGTTTCATCAGAGCACTGTCCCATATACACCACTAATTGTTTCCATGTTTTTCCAAAGGTCATGGTCCTCATAGCTCCGTCAGTTGAACAGGTTTTGAAATGACTCACTAATCTTCTGTAGGTAAAGCATTCTGAGTGGGATAAATGGTTTCAGTAATGTGGTAGGGCTGTGGAGTGGAAGCTGGTAGTATTTTCATCAGGTATACCTGCCTCTGGAAGATGATCTTCTGTATTAGTTCATTTAAGTTCATGAACTACGTTAGCCTGGTTCATTTTGTTTGAATTAGACTGGAGAGCACCCATGTGGGCAGTGCTGCTGGCAAAGCACAGGACTGAGTACCAGTGAGCAGTGCTAGACAGCCTGTCATGCACAGAGTGCTTCTTTCTGGTAATGGCTAGGGAAGGCTAAAAGCCAGAGTTGAAAACTGGAGTTTCTGAAGAAATTACTTATAAGCTGACAAACATTAAAAAGAATGAATTTTGGAGAGAGATGTGGGAGAGTCAGGATGTTCTCAAAATAATTGACTGAAACAACTGGTAGTCCCTACCTACTATAATGTTCTAGAGATTGCTCTATTTCACGGCAGCCTGCTGGGAAGCCAGTTACTCATAGGTTGTAACCTCTTACGTAGACACATCTGTGTGCAGAACGTTTGTTTCTCTGCAGCCTTAGTGCTGTGTCACTGCCTTTTTCTTACGGGAGGGCCAGTAAATGGCTTGGTTATCGTCAAGCACCTGTCATGACTTTAGTCACAAATACAAACTGTGAGTGTTTCCAAATATAGTTTTCTGTGAAAGTACAGACTCTGAACTGAATTTACCCTTATTGGAAATATGCTATTAATTAAGTTCAGTGGTGTCTGTAGCTCACAAAGGATACCAATTTCTCACACCCATTAAATTATATTAATATTATATATTAATTTATATTCCATGTTTCTGTAATTTAAGATTAATTGTATCGGTTTACACTCATTTTGGGAAAAAACTCAAAGGAACTGCTTCTGTGTAGAGTATCATCTGACTAAAGCACTTCTCTGCTAAAAGATGCATTAAGCTTAGATTAGGACCACTAGATGGAGCACAGGGGCAGCATTTTTAGAGCTGTCCAAACCTGCTTCCTGGGTCAACACCTAGAAGCTATGGAAATGGGGAAAAAGATTTTTTAATGATTCTGTAAATCGCTGTTACAGATGTGAAGAGACTTTCACCACTATGCATATCATGGACAAAACCGAATTGTCATTTTAAAAGTTCAGTACTATGAGTAAAGCAGTTCAGTGCAAATTCTCATGTAAATACTTTCCTCATGTCATCATTAGATAAAGAATCATAGAATCCTCATAGTCTGGAAAGAACCTCCGGGATCATCGAGTCCAGCCCTCATCCCAACATCTCCCTGACCCCTAGACCATGGCTTCAACTGCTCTATCTAATTTTTTTAAACACCTCCACAGATGGTGACTTCACCAGCTCTCTGGGCAGCCTCTTCTAGTGCCCAGCATGCTATGTTGTCTCACTGAAGTTATTTCACCATATTTTTATAGACCATAGGAATAGTAATCTGTTACCAGATTTTTGTTCTAGATAAAATCAGAACTAATCTGAGTTGAATAGAATACCCTTTTATTTTCCCTCATTACATGTGTTTATCAGTGACCTTTGACCAAATTATAGACTTGTTTATAATCAAACTAAAACTAAAGCAAATGTATTGACCTCAGTGGAAGAACCAAGTAGGAGAGATCAAAATCAGATTCTCTGTTGGAAAAAGATACTAAGCAAGCATTTGTATTTTACTTACAGGTTACTATTTGTACCAATATTTAAAAGTTGGGTCCAGGGCCTCACACAAGATGGTATCTTAGAATATTGTGTGTCCTGAATTTACTGGAACAAAATTTACTGCCCAGTGGTCTGAAGAAGTGTAACTTCCATTCTTTTGGAGGAAGAAGAGTAAGCTACAATGTCATAAGAAGTACTGAAGTTTTTAAAGCAAGATATGTAATATTTTAAATATCAGATGTTATTAAATTTACCATAATATTTTGCATAAACTTAGGGGAAAATGTGTTACTGCTTTGGATTATATTTACTGCTAAGGGCAGTAGGACTTCTCTGAAAAATATTTAAGCTGTGCAGGATTTTTAATTGATTGCCTATTTATGTATGAAAGAGCAAAGACAAACAAGTGACTTGAATTATACAGACATGATTGGAGATAAAAATAAAAAGACATAAAGCTGACATTTGTTCTTTTTCTTCCAAAACCTGTTGTTTCATTCTAGCCACTACTGTAAGTTAATATTTGTGTCTAAAATTAGAGGATACAGAAGTGAAATGCAACAGAATAGGTTTGATGAAGGAAAGGTCAGCACTGTCAGACAAAACATTACACAATACCGCATACAATACAGCTGGTAGGGATATCACATTTTCCCTTATTTTACTTCATTCTGCATTTGGCAGTTTTTTAATCCTTGAAGAAGACTCTGGATTTGCATGATTTCATAGAATCACTGAATGACTTAGATTGGAAGGGACCTTAAAGTTACCTCGTTTCAACACCCTTGCCATTGGCAGGGACACCTCTCACCAGACCAGGCTGTCCAAAGCCTGGACGTTTGGCCTTGAACATTTCTAGGGAGGGGGCATCCTGTTCCTGTGCCTCACCACCCTCACATTAGGGAATTTCTTCCTAAGATCTAAAGAACCTTCAGGTTTTTTTATACTGTTCTGAACCTGATCTGCCACAACCACAGATGGTCCTTCGTTCTCCCAGTCCTGCCTGTCTTTGACTTCTGTGACTTGGGTGGCCTGGTTTGAGAGCTTTCAGGTGAACACTGAGGCAAAAAAAATCATTGGGTACTTCAGCCTTCTCTATATCCTAGCTTACCAGGTTACCTCCTTCCTTATGGAGTGGGCCTGTATTTTCTTTGTCTTTCTCTGCTAACCTATAGAAGCTTTTCCTGTTTCCCTTGATGCCCCTGGCCAGATTTAATTGTCTGGACTTTGGCTTCCTAACATAGGATCCCTGGCTGTATGGATAACTTCTCTATTGCTCTCAGAATATTGAGGGTAAAATGCTAGAGAACAAAGCCATGCAGAGGGAGAGGAGAGGCTTTGATTCAGTTTTGTGTCTGGTGGTAACATTTTTTCAAAATGTAGGTGCTATTTCCTATAATCAAGGGCTTTCCAGAGCCTGATAATGATTTCCCAGCTGTATCATTTTGGTGAATTATTTTTTAGCCTTGGGTTATTTCATAACTGGTTTTGCATATTAAGAATGGGAGAGGATCATATTCATCTTGCTGATAGAAAACAGGGAATAGAACTCCCACAGCTCCCTCTCCCTTTCCTTCCACCTTGTGGAAAATTTGGCTTTATGCTAAAGCGTGAAAAAAACCTTGACTGCAGTACGTCAGGCATATTTCAGCTCGATTTCTGTCAACCCTAATAAGTCAGCTGACAATGTAATAAATTGTGCGACTGTTCAAGACCTGGCACCTGTACAGGAAATAAAAGAGAATTTCAGTTGCACGAGGTTTGCTTTGTTTTGCAAATGGACCTTGTCTCAAGACTCCTCCACCTCTTCCCCATTTCTTCTCTTTACTGAAATCATGTTATCAAAATGTTTATTTCAATTGTGACTGGAGCCAGTTTTTCATCTGGAAAAGAAAGCTCTATGAGTATCCTTGGAAAAAGAAATCTTTATGCTTTCCAGTCAGAAACAAAGGCTTACAGAGCATTTCATTATTCATGTGTCCTGCTGTTATATATATGGTCTGAATAATTTCACATTATTAAGGAGAAACTGCCTTTGTTCAACATTTTGAAACTTTACATTCATGTACCTTGAATCAGGGTAGGAAAACTGAATTTACTTAACCTAGGGAAACTGTATTAGTAATATATCACTATTTTTAATGATAATATAACCTTGTGACCGGGCTGTTTTAACATGTTTCCCTCCAAGGATGCAAGAGCCGAGCTTTTGTAGGCCCAGCTGTAGAACTGTGTTTTTAGCTCAGGAGCCCCAGGTCGTTTCTCAGTGTGGTGCGAGGTGGTGATTGCAGCAGTTGTGAGAGCTAAGGTGATTTCCTTGGGATCTTCACGTTTGATATATGGATCTTTCTCCATACACAGAAGAGACACAACAGCTACTGTTTCTGACCCTTTTCCCTTTTGGTGACTGTTTTGGACACCTTGGAAGAAGAGTCCTAAAACGTTGGTTTCATGATTTAAAGTTGATCTGTGAGTTAGAGGAAGCAGAGACCTTCTGTTCTCTGACACGGTCAGCTGCCTTTTCTTCCAATTGAATTTTCTCCACCTTTTCCCTCCTTCATTATACCATAGGGATCTACCATAAGTAGATCTTCATTTCCACATGGAGAGTTCATCTCCCAGAATTTCCTTCTTGGATTTCTTTAATTGAAGGAAGTGATAATCTGACCCAGTGGAATTAGAAGGAGGGAAATGGTTTATCAAGACAAATATTGCCACCTTTGAATAAAGTTTGTATTGAACTTCAGAAACAAGGAGATGAGAATTCTCTCTTAAAGTCAAAACAGTTGCCTAAGTACCACTTTGCACGTAATAAGAAAATTTTCAGCAGAAATGTTTACAATCCAAGAAAATAAATCTATACAATGTGTGTAATAGGTTGCCTATGCAGTCCATCTACTTAAGGATTTATGCAGAGGATTGGACTAGATGACAGAAGTCTTACTATGTACTTCTGTGATATTTATGGGTAAAATCTAACATTTAAATGAGGAATAAGTTTCCTTAAGTACTTTAAGTTCTCTTCAGTGTTTTGAAGAAGTGAAAATGGAACTTAAGGGTCTAAAAGAGAGGCAGTATAAACTGTTGAAACTCCAAGTGAACTTTCAGAATTGTAATTGAATGTAAGCTCTGGACTTTCCTATCTATCACACTGTAAATTTTAAAAAAAAAAATACTTAGCTAAGGAGCTCTTTTTCTCCAGCACTGCCTAGAGATATGCATAGAGATATGATGGATTACTCTAAATTAATTACAGTAATCAGCCAGTGTTATGTGCTGTAGAGTTGTGATTCAAGCATGAAGGAAAGAATGTAGAACAAATTTTAAGTTTATGAAAGTTATGTTGCAGGGTTAGCTCAAGTTTTACACCTTGGCCTCAGCCTGTGGAAAAGAAAAAAACCACTCAAGGGTGAAATACTGAAAGCTGATCAAAAATGGAGGCAATGCACCAGTTCACATTTCTTTGGATGTACTGCAAAGGCATTATATGTTAATAAAAGCAAAATAGTAAAGTAAGAAAACAGTACCTAATAATAACTGATACTGTGTGTTGCAAGAGGTGTTTTAAATTTCCTGGTCATTGAAAAGATGTTAAGAAATGACATTTCTTTGTGCTTGAATAGTATCTGCTCCTTTCTGACCTGTTGTGAAAAGGATTGAGAATTTATACCAAACTTCACAGATGCTTCATGAGGTGAATTGCAAAAATCTGGCTGGACACATACAATCTTCTTAAAAATATTTATAGAACACAGTTCTTATGAAAATCAAACATGTTCCAGGTGTGTATGGTACAACTTCTGGGCATAGCTAAGTTGTTTTTGAAGTGGTAGATACACCTGTCATTGCTAGTCGAGAGAAATACTTCATCTGCCAGCTGCTGAAATGGAACTTCTATTGTGTTGTGGAGTTTTTTTGTCCAAGAGAAAAATTGGGGTGATTGCAGTAAATGTAGGAATGAGTTGCGTGCAAGATGTGGCAGCCAGCTGTGGAAAATACATTAGTTGTCTTCTTCCTACATGGTACTACACTACTCAGGATGAAATGGTGGATGTGATATTCTTCTGCTTGCAGGGCAGTATTGTTAATAGCGAAACTATCTGCACAGAAGCTCAGGATGTTTCCTTCTAGCCTTAGTCACTGCTTTGGGAAGAGGTGCTAATGCCAGAAATATTAAAGTTCTGAATGTATGTCTCATCAAAAATACAGTCATAGCATGGGGGATGATTCACAGGCTGAAACAGTCATGGTTGCTGAGGTTCCTTAGTGTTTCTGTGCAGCTACTCCGAAGGACAGACAGGGCATGGCCAGACTGTTTTCCAGGGATGTTTTCCAGGTGTATGAAAGCAGGCTTTAGGGGAGAGGGATGCTAAGATTTTCTTTTCTAGTTTTGCAGATTCAAGTGTTTTAAGTATTTTTGAGGCTGTGCTGTAAACTATACAATATATAATCGGAAAAAGTGGAAAAACTAGACAGGATTTGAGAACTACCTCTGAGACAACAGTGAGAAGATTTGGGCAGAAAGATGCATGAATACTCTTTCAGTTGATTTCAGTGTAAGGTGAAGTTTAATGTGAGACTAACGTTAAAGAGAGATGTTGGTCTGGGACATATTTTCAGCTGAGGTTTTTCAAGTCTACGGTTTGTTACTACCTCTCTTCAAGTAGTGTCTCACAGTATACCGTTTGCAGTCTCCTTTTGAAGTTCCCTGAATTTTAATCCCTCAGTCTTCCTTCACTCATGAGTAAGATTTATCGATTTCTAAAATCTTGCACAGCTTTGCACAAAGGTGTTGCTCTACTCCCTTAAAAATATACACCAGCAGCAAAACACCTGAAGACAAGATTATTTTTTTCTGTGTGTAGATGAGGGCCTTAAACTGAAGTGCATTTAATGCACTGATATATTAAAAATAATACGTGTGACTTCCCTACAGTTGGTATCTTTTCTCAACCTTTTTTTCTGATTGTGACATTCCAGGGGCTGCTCCAGTACAGTTCACTACCGTCCCACATTTTCAGCAGGAGGGGGTCTGAGGAAGCTGGACTACCCTCTTCCACAAAAATGCTAGTTTAAATATATATCTGTCTGCAGCTGAGGCACCCTTCCACAGCTACTTAAGCCAGTTATCCCCTGGGCCATGCCAATGCCTGCAGCTTCTCATCTCTCATGCTGCAGTTAACACTTTATGATCTGTCCAAACTCTCACACAGCAAAACTGAAGCAACTTAGTTGGAGACAACTCAGGCTCAGTGAAATGATGTGGGAGGTGGTGGGTAATGTGGGGAGGGTGTGACTGTGGCAAACCAAATTCGTCTTAACCTTAGCAGCAGCAGAGAATTGCCACTGAACCTGGCCTGGCCATCCCAAAGCTACTTTGCCTTCTCCTGGCTGGTCTCACCAGGTCTGCCCTGCATTATATCAGGGGTAGCTGCTCATTCACTGTAGTCCAGGAACTTGGCAGCAGTAAAAGCTGCTGTCTGGTGGCTTTCCTGTCTTTGCAAATTCATGATTTTTTCCCCCCTTTTCTGGCAGTCCTGCCATTTTTCTCTACTAATTGTCCTTCCCTTTGCTTTCAGAGGTGCTGGGCTTTGTCTCCTGCTCATATTTGAAAGTGAGGTTAAGTGATAATGCTGAGCAGCTCAACTACCTCACTGCTCCCAAAAGTCCTGTCACCTTCCATGCCCTTCTGTACAATGCAAACAAAGTATTTCAATGTCACACTTTGGTGTTTGAACATGACTGCTAGTATGCATCAGGTACTTCTGATGAGTGAATTAGCAAGTACGTGTTCCTTGCAGATTTGTGGAAACACTAACACCTGTAGAGTACAGGAATGCTTCAGTCTTTGAGCGTGCCTAGTGCTACAGCATGGGTAGTGAGTGATTAAGGGTTACTTTTAAATACTTCACAGGATTTAAGCTAAGTTTCCACTATAATCAATAGTGCTATTACTTGACAGAGCTCACAGAAATTGGAGGCTGGTTTTACATGTTGCAAAAAGACTACCATCTGATAAATGGTAAATGTATAGTGAAAAGGTTCTGTAATCACAGTTGACAAAGTATTGATACATAATAATTATTTTGGTTCTCTGTTTCAGCGTCTTTTACAGAAGTATTGAGCTTGTTAGTTACATCCACGTGTGGAATAACTACAGACTCTTTGAACTGCCCTGGGACTCACCATGGACGTGGTATTTGACACTTCTGGGAGTGGACTTTGCATACTACTGCTTTCATCGCATGAGCCATGGTAAGAGTTAATGAATTTTCATGTTAAAGTTAAAATATGAAATATATTATTTAATAATAAAATGAGGTATTTAGTTTTGTTCCTATACCTCATCTGCTCTAAGCATATGTAGCTGTTCTTCTTCCCAAGGATTAGCAAAGACTCACTTATACTTTGAGCGTGGAAAAGAGTTTGTATAATAAACATGATTTTATGAGAAGTGTAATTTTGAAGCTGTACCACAGAGAAAACAAAGTGTCACAGAAATAAAAGAGAAAGAACATAAAAATTTAGGCTATTTTGTGTATGAATATGGAACACAATACAGACACCTACCTTGCTGAGAAAATGGACAGCAGGAAAAGTAATGTGGCAAAAATAATGAGAGGACAGCTGGGTAGCTTCATCTGTTTCTGTGTGTGTTTTAAAATACTTTAAAATATGTAATAATTGTTTAATAGGTAAAAAAATCTTTACTGTATACATATGCATGGACATAGACATACCTGTACACATAAGGTATATGAGGAATGCTGTCTGCAGCTAACAACTGACTACATGAATGTGAGTGTCGTCTTGGCTTTTTTAGCCGTACGTTTCCATGCTACTTGCTTTTATGCATGAAAGAAAACGCATGGTTTAGAAAGGAGGTAATTTTTTTTATTGTAATAATGAAACCTGTGAAAATCATGCTAGTCATTTCCATAGATGTGTACTGTGAATGTGTAATTATATCAACCCCTGTGTGTCTGCCCCATTAAGTATTTCTGTTTTATACACAGTGGTGATACAGTTTTGCCATTTATATGCTGTCTGAAAATGCAACAATGCTTCCTATCAATCCTAATGTTGGGCTTGTTCTAACATTTCTAGAAATGAAATATAAATCTTACTAAGACACTTTGGATTGGGATTCTCAACACAGAGTGCCTGCAGCTCACAAAAGCTGTGGGCTTTAGTAACGATAGTTACTGTGCTTGCAGAAAGGGAAAATGTTTTGATGCCAGTAGATGAGCGGAATATATGGAAGTAGGTAAGAAAGAAGCCTGAGCTGCTGTGGGGATTAGGAGGGAGGGAGGAAGGGTCCCTCCCAGGTGGGGATGGCAGGCGGGTGTGAGAACAATGCAGGGTGGGTGTGGGGGAACAACAATGGTGGGGGGACAGGGTGGGAAGCAAGGAAGCAGGGAGAGCTGGAACAATGCTGCAAGGGGGACATCATGGCCAGGAGCTGTGAGCCCTGCGTGGGTGTACACAAGACTGGGAATATGCTTCACAAACAATGACATTAACAGTCCTGGCAGGGCTACAGAATCAGGCTGAGAACTGGACCAGAGCAGGAGGCTATTCCTGCATTTAAAAGTAATTGCCTTCAAGTGTTAGAAAATCACTAGCCTGGCTATGCTTTCATTGGAGTCAGTGGTAAAATTCCCACTTGCAGAAAAGGGAGCAGAGTTAGCTCCATGCTCTCTAACGGAATTGTACGTATTTCTGTTCATGCATCAACTGTGCATTTCATCTCATCGGCTTTTCTATATTTTGAGAGGATTGTGTACATTGAAATGAACTATGGTAGCAGTTTTAGAATTAAAATGTAACCCCTTCTGTTTATATGTAAGGGAGTTGAGGAAACAGAAAATACTGGTCTTGTCTTAAGGTCACCACTGAGCTACTCTGTAAGTGCTAATTTATTCTTCTTCAGGTTGCAGAAATATTATCTGCTGTTGGGTCTGTGCTACTTAGCAGGGACCTGATGTAGCACTTTGGTCAAGCAATGAAGAATTTGGTAGCCCAGCTATGAAGGTCGGGTGCTTCTGAAGTGGCTAAGGAAATGTAAGTGTAGGAATGGTTTAAAAAGTAAAACGTAAACTCCTGAAAAATATCTTTGGGAAGCTGAGGCACTGAAACACTCTCTGGTGCAAGCAGACAAATCATACCCTAGAATGTAACAGGGCCTTGGATCGTACAGCAAAGTTATATCTCGGGAAATTCAAGCTGCAGCGTGGGTTTATGTGTGGGGATGTACATAACAGCACTAATTGTTTTAAACTGGAAAACTAAAAATCAGATACATTTTGCAATTACATCGTAATACTTTACATAGTTTTGATGCAAAGAATCATCATTATGGTGTAGCTTTTCATGTCTCCACACAAGAATTTGGTAACTCAGACCCCTGACCTTTTACCACCTTATGTCTTCTTGTCCAAGCAACAACTGCATTGTCCATGCTGCTATTTGCGTAATTTTGAATCATTACAGATTGTAAAGTTTCTTTTGCAGCAGAAGGTCTACAATATCTAGTTTTTATCCAGCACTTAAGCTATTTTTTCCTCTTCACTGTACGTGTGTAATAGCTATTATCATAAACTGAAGTTATATAGCAACAAGGGGAAGTATTTTTAGGTGTGATCTCATTTTGCGAAGGATAGAGTTATTCTAAGTATGTGCTTGTATTTTCCATTGTTTGCAGTAGCCACTAAAACGTTAGAAAATAAAATGTTTTGCCACTTACTCCAGCGTTCTTCTGGGCTTGATCCAAAGACTGTGGAAGTCAGTGAGAGTACTCAGTTATCCACTGCTTTTTCTTCTGGCATTTTAATGGATTTATAAATCAGTGTAACTTTTCCCTTTGTTTCAGTTCAAACATCCATTAGAGCTGTACTACTGAGAAAAGTAAGGTGTAGAATCACAGGTTTTATCTTCACTTTTTCAGGGAAGGATATGTGTGGGTTTGAGGGATTTTTACCAGGTATTTT
This sequence comes from Upupa epops, assembly GCA_013397515.1. NCBI lineage: Eukaryota > Metazoa > Chordata > Aves > Bucerotiformes > Upupidae > Upupa > Upupa epops. The sequence continues at coordinate 308,214 of VZRI01004503.1, forward strand.
AATCTAGCACATACAGATTACTCCTTAAGTTTCCTCTCCAGGTGCAGGGTCCCTGCTCCTGCTGGAAAAGGGGATTTGGTGGTCTCAGAGCAGTGCCGAGCCCCAGTCATGGTGCAGCACACCCCTCCCCACGTCCTGGCCTCGCCAGTGCTCCTGTTGCAGACATATGACAACGGCAGTAAGGAATTTGGAGGCTCTGTAAAATAATTTCTTCAGCAGCCACACCTTCTAATCAGGGGAGGAAATCTAGAGACTTCCAGATCCTTGCAAAAACAAGGGAGACACGTTTGTGAGGAGCCCAGGTCTCATCTGCAGGGTAGCAAGGTCTTTTGTGGCTGGCTCTGGTGGGCCAGGGATACCCTGTGTCTGAGCAAAGCTGTCTGCAGTAGCTCAATACCATGCCTCAGTCGGGGAAAGTGAGGAACCGTACAACTCTGTGTAAGGGAGTAGTTTTTGATTTGCTCCTCCTCGGAGCATTGCATGCTGCAAACCAGCACGGTTCTCTGTTAGCCAGAGACCGTCCTCTCCTCTTTCAGGCTCTGGAAGAAGCTGTTCAAGTCTGGCAGCCAGCAGATTTAGAGAGCCTGTCTCTTCTTAATGGCAGTTTCCAACACCTCGTCTTTTGTTCTCCTTTACTGCTGGGGAATTTCCATTGCTTCAGTGTCCCTCCCCTCAGACAACCTGGGAGAAATGAGTTTCCTTCAGCAGGGCCAACCTCTGCAGCAGCTGCATTGTTCTGCCAGGGCCACAGCAGCCCATGTCAGCCACTTGCCCCCATTGTCCCAGCGGCCCTGTGGGATACGTGACACCGTCCCTGTCAGCAAAGGGTTGAGCCAATATGAGCTGATGGTTTGAGTTATGTGCAGAGGTCATAAAACTGATAACTATATCCGCGGCAGATTCCACAGCTGCTGCATAAAATTTTGAGTTAGAGGTGTGTCTTTTAATAATTCTGAGTTTATTCACAGTGGATGAGAAATAAGCCTTCTACTACACCAGGCATGTTCTGGAGCAGTAAACTCCAAGCTTTTTGCCCCACAAGAGTGACATTTTAACGAGGCCAGCTTCTGAAGGGTTAGAGGACAAGGAAAACACCCTGAATACTCCACCTTTGTCCTTCTGAAGGCCATGCATCAGATCTGTGGTGAAATACATTAAAGAAGTTTTCTAAGATTTCTGAGGATCTGAGGCTTTGTGAACTTTTCATCTCTTGTTCTGTAGAACTTTTCAAAAAGGTTTCTCTTAACCATTGCTTATATTGCTTCTGCCTGTTCTCAAGACAGTTACAGTTCCACAGAACGATTTCTCCAGCAGAAAAGCTGACTTAAAAAGTATCTTGCTACTCTTTCGTACACCATGTTGCATTTCAGCACCCACTCATTTCTGCACTCAGCCATGCATGGAAGATATGCATAAGATGACTGAAACAGTCTGTGTTAAAGTACAGGGTTATGTTGGGTTTTTTAAACAATTCAACCAAGTTTTGTAGCCATGGGGTCGATTTAGTCATGGGACAGGACCTGTGGTATAAGTAGCACATGTCAAACTTGCTAGCATGGAATGCGTGGGATAACCTGAACCTCAGAGAGTGGAGAGGATTGTTAGGGTAAGTAGTGCACAGCTAGGTAACTCATTGTTTTGTAAGGAACCGCAGTGGATAAATTGAGGCAGATAGTGTGCTAAGACACCAAATGACTGAAATAGGCAACAAGAAAAGCTAACTCTATGCATATTTTCAAATAATAATCCTTATACCACTCTGGACACCAGTGCAATGGTATGCTCACTGCTCAGTGAGATGAGTTTGAACTTGTAAGCTTATTAAAGGAGGACAGTAGGGCTCAAAGGCTCTTCATCTACACTTTGTGCTCATTTTTGGGGAGTGTACTGGTATCATATGAATTTGCTATCTTTATTGATCTCACCCATTCCTGCCTTTGAAGAGCTCCTTTCATCTGCATTTTATAATGTACTTGTCTGAAGTCAGTATATTAAAATGGACTGGTTAAGTAGAATTTATGTTAAGAATTGATAGTGTATTGAAATAATTTGGGATTTAAAGGATTTCAGATTTATGGGAAAATCATTATAATAAGGCGGTGTTTGATTTTTGTTATGTGGAACACGGTGAGAGACACTAGGCTTTCTTTTCAGACAATGTTCTTTAACATGCTGAAGGCTCCAACTTGGAGGACAGGGGCAGCAGGGTGGGTGAAAGTGGCATTTTTAGGTTTGTCCTTGTATGTTGGAAAATGCCACTGCTTTACCTAACTAGAAAGTTAGTACCGTATTGATTATCCAACGTGAAAAGAACGTAATTCCACCCCAGTGAAAGACAGAAAACTTTTTTCTATCACAGCTTGTGTGGATTGCAAAGGGAATTGATATGCACTGGTTAAGAAAAAAATATTATCTTGTGAATCTTATGAAAAAATATTTTGCCTTTCTGTTGGGTTTTTTCCCCCTATTCTTTTAAACAGAATTTGGAGAGAAGAATATTAAAGTGCTGACTCCACTTGTCTCTCAAAATCAGCAAAAGCAATAGCTGGCTGTCATGTTTTCTGTTCTGTCTTTTGATTGATTCTAGTCCTAATACCTGCAGACAGCATAACATGAATTGAAAATAAATAGTGAGTTCATGTGATTATGATTCATTCCCTGCCTTCCAAGTCTACTGTAAATAAACGACATAATTTGTTATTTCTATAAGCTTGTTTTTTATCTTTTACCTTTCTCTTACTTTCCAGAAATAAGAGGTTCACTATTATCATTTGTCATTCGATTTTTGTATGCAGATACTGAATTTGTAGAAGACCACAGCCAGTCTTAGCAAACTTGTACTATTTTCAGGTTACTATTGTTCAACGTAAGTCTCTGTTGTTTGAAAGACCGTATACTGGCAAGAATAATGTCCTCATCTGAGGTGAGGTTGATTCATTTAGTTGTTTCAATTTATTGTGGCACATGCAGTGATCGCAAGCCCCTTCCTGTTTTACTTCAGAAGTTGAGTGATTTTTTTTTTTATGAAAAATATCTGTAGCCTGGAGAGCTGAGAAGGTGGAAATAAGAGGAAATTCAGTAGAGTTTTCATCTCATTTTAATTTCTGAATATCCATGACATTTATGGGTGATTATGAATAGCATTTAGCATATTTATAAAAATCTAGAGATTACTAAGAGTGATGGTAATAACAAATCTGCCAACAGGTTGGAAAACAGACAAAGTGATCAGCCGTGAATTTTTTGGTCTTTAGAAGTACTGTAGAATATGCTGCAGAGTGGGAATGTGATGCAGCAGAGAATAGGACATGTCTCATTGCTGGAGGTGAAGATTTAAACCCCATGGTATGGGATAAACATCTAGTCCAAGAAGACACAAGTGACTTATGTTTGGATGATGGAAGATTATCAGGAGAAAAGTTGCAATACGTTTGTCACGATTCTTGTAGGTTTTCTATAAGTATTTATTCATTGCTATTCTTCGCTGTGGGTTACTGTGAGAGATGGGTCTCACAGTGGGGTTGTTATGACTGAGGCCTTGATGTAAGTATAAAATCAATTTTAAAAAGTTTTTTATGATGTCAGCGACAATGTGTCTTTTAAGTTTAATGCAATATAGATTCACGAAAGTGTGAGCTGACACAGTTATGACAATTTTTTTAAACCTAAACTTCAGGCAGTAATTCCATCTTTTTCAGCACTGTTTATCTTTTCTCAAATTGCCTCCATGAAGAGATCTGGCAAGCACTCCAGTGCTGAATGAAAAAGGACCCATATTATTCCCTTTTTCTTGTTAGTTGTATTATCCTGTGATTGGAAAAAGGGCCAGCACAAGGTTAATGCTCCCCTTATGCATCACTCAAATCCTGCTTTGGGGATTTACATAACACATCGGTGTTCTTGAGGCACACTGTAGCCATGTATTAGCTAGTTGTACCTATGGGTGTCTAGAGGGTAGAATCTCATCTTTTTCTTACCTGCAGTGCTTCAGTTGTACTGGAGTACGTAATCTGGAGAAAAAAAGTTCTGGATCTGCTTGCACAAACCCAACTTTGTAGCATTATTTTACAGTAAAATATTGGAAAATTTAAAATAATTGTCCTTAAATATTGAAAGCCCTTGGGAACATCACAGTTCTATCTCATATACATTTTTCTTTATGATGGTCAAACCTAAACTTTCAGAAGCTTGAAATGAATTCCAAAAGCTGTTTGCAAAATGACTCTCTACAGAAATCCTCAGGAAAATAAAAGCAGGGGATAAAATTTGCTTTTAAATTAGCATGGGTTGACCATTCAAGAAATTGTGTCTTCACATATTCATATCCTTGGCTAGTGCTGCCCTCTAGTCTGTGCCTGCACATTTGAAACAGGGAGAAAAAGTATCTCGTTTTACTCTGAGTGGAGACGTGATTATGAAAGCATCTAACTCACTGTTCAGAGAAACGTTTTGTCATACTTTTCCCAGTATGCTGCTGAAAACCAGTGAAATGGTACTTAACACCTGTACTCCTTTAGGTGTATTAAGGCAAAAAGGAAAATGTGAACAGGCTAAGTTTTAAAAGTAGCATTTTTGCAGTTAGTGAATATGAGAGAGTAGAAACTAGTTCTGCAATTGCTTAAAGATTTTATGGCATTTTTCTTGAAAAGAAGGTTTGAAAAAGTGATGTTATATGCTATTTGACCTCATAAATTAAGTCACTTTTAATCAGGTGGCTTTGTAAGTTGAATGGAGAGAGACTCTGTTTGGCAGTTCAAGTACTTGTCCAAGAAAAGCAGTCCAGCTTATGTCTTCTTTTCCTCTTCCTTTTTTGTTTGTCTTTGAAAACGTATCTTATGCTAGATACCTACATTTACAGTAAGTGAAAACCCACCTGATAATATATATTCTTTCCCTTGACCAAATTTTAAGCCATGCTACTTACTTACTTCAGCTAAAGGCCTCAAACTAAACTAGACAGAAACTTAAAAATGATCAATTATACCTATTTTCTGAATAAGATGCACAGAAATCACTTAATCCAGGCTCATTTAAAACACATTTCTTTCCTAAACCAGCTGCAATGACTTTGGAGTTGGGAGCTCTTAGTTTCTGATGCAGCAGGATTGAACTCTGTCTTGCTGGAGGGTTTTGTCCTGGTTGCAGTTTCCTAGTTGCAGAGGGGCCAAGGTTAATTTTTATGTCACTTCTGTGGCTTGTCAGTCTATTGAAATCAGCAGATCAGCAATAAAAAGTACGAATTGTAAAAGCAGTTTTTAATTAGTGATACAACAATGTGATTTTTAGAGTGAAAGCCCACATCATACAAACCATCAGACAGCAGCAGTGGTAACTATTTTTCATCACTAAGTTTTAAAGTAGAATCAGAAGTGTAGAGAGGTAGAAAGCATTGTTAAAACAGATGGCCCATTGAGATGCTTGTGCTTTCTCCGTTACAAAAATAAGTTGTTTTTCTCCTGCTGTGCTAGTAAAAATTGCCTGGTCATTATTGCTCTGTTTGTCAGTCTGTATGGTTTTGGCATGGAGAAAGAAATGCACAGAGCACTATCTCTCTGCATCCTTGCTGCGAAGCAGCAGTTTAGTAAGCTAATAGGCGCTACGAAGACCTATAGTCCTTTGCAGTTTCAAACAGCTCTTTTGTATTTTTTTTCCAAATGCTTTCAAACTGTGCAGGATTTCGCTTTGGAGCACTTTCACAGTTTACCTGCAGGGAAGGTAAGGTGGCACCTGGGGCACATATGCAGTTCTGTAGCTGGAGGATGCGGAGCACAGACAGACCCAGATGTCATCCTGGGGACGTGGGCTGTTCTGAAAGGCTTGGGCTTGCATGTCTGTTGCTCAACAGGACATTACTAAAACTCCTATTTCTAGAGTGTTAGGACCAGAGACTTACCAGAAATATGATTATTTCAATTTTTTCCATGCTCTTTGTACAGTTTTTTTCTGTAATTTAAATGCAGTTTTCAGGTGTGCACCCATTAGTGCCTATGTATTTCATGCATGTATGCATAGAAATTCTTTAATTACATTTTGCACCAGGTTGTGTGAATGACTGAAATATTTGCAAGTGTGTACAATGTTCAAAATTAGTGACAAGAAAAGTGCCAGTGGAATCCTCAGTTTTACTGACTGATGTGCACTCCTTGCAAAGAATAGGTGCATGATTATTTGCAAATTTTTGCTATGAGTAAGAAATTTAAAATGAATTTCTAAAGCAGACTGAAAGAGTATTCCACCCCAGCCCCCAAACAGCGAGCATTTCCTTTCAAGATATTACTCAGATTTCTAAAACCTGGATGTCTGTAATAGTCTTCCTTGCTTGCTAAAAAATCTACTGAGGCCATTGCCATTTAAAATACTTTATTGTACCTTTCATGATTGGCAATTAACATTTAGAGTGTGTTTGGAGCAGACAAAACATTATTGTATCTGGGCAGTGTTCTTTGCATGTATGTTTCCTTTGATGCGTCTTTATTGCCTTAATTAGGTTATTTAAAGTGCCCAAAATGCTTTTTCAGTGTAGGAATAGCAATCTTTTCCACATTACTGACTACTGAATAGCATGCTGGGGGAAGATATAACTTAATAGAGATTATTAACCACAATTTTTACTCTGCTTCCTCCTTTTTTTTTGTAGCCAAAATAAGCACTAAATCCTTTTTTTGGTATAACCTTCTTTCCCTCAGTATTTTTCAGTTAGTTTTTCTTAGGAATCAGTAATGGCAAATGTGAGTAAGTTCAGTGAGATGAAATATTTTAGGAGTAAAGTTACTTTTTTAATCTTAATGAAGACATGCTCTAAAAAGAGTGTAAATATCCTGTTGGAAGAGGGTATCTGCAGTATTCCCATGTATAAACTGTATGAGCTGAGATGTTCTGAAAATATCTTTCTGTTGATGGCAATATAAATTGTGACTAATCAAATTGGGTTGCTGTGTATGCATAGGGAAGTGCAAGGCTTTGTAGGATCTGAGAGGAGAACTCTTATTGATTCTATCTAACTTTCCAGAAACTCTTACAAATTTTTCTTCTGGAAAAAATATTCTTTAATTAGAAATGTTGATGAGGACTAGCCAGGGGCAATCATTATACAAACAACAGTAAAATGGAAGGGATAGCAGATTAGACAGTGCAAAGCGACCCAGCCACATGACTATTTGCAGCTTTTTCCTTCTCCTGATCCGTATTATTCCTTCCTTCTAGCATGAAATTCTTTAATTAGAAATGTTGTTTTGGTACTTAAACATATGTTATTTATTTACTTAAAGTTGAAAAATAGTTCTAAAGTTATTACAGAGAAATGCGGAGGTAAATATGTAAGCTTAGCAGCTTAGCACCATTAGCAGCTTCCCTTGTACCATCTGGTTAAAATGAATCTGAGTCATGAATGCTTTGCAGGGTTCCTGTGAGACAAATGGCAGTGTGCAAAGTGCCCACAGTTCACACATTTATTAACGAAAATAGTTCTAAATGATGGAGTTTTAATAAGCCATAACATGGTTTTGCTCTTTTGTCTTTAAAGATGCGTATGATTTTTAAGTTAACTTCCCTTCTAAGAGCACTTCACCTTCACCAAACAGAGTAAAGCATGAATAGCATAAGGCTGGTTCAAAGAAATAACAAAGGAGAAATTAATACAGCCTCAGTTAAAAAATAGACTTAAACAGTGCTCACAGAGTTTGGATTCTTTATTTTTTGCCCAAAATATTCTGATAAGCAATTTCTGATTGGAAACCAGGATGATTGTTTGGAAAGTTTAGTTAGCAGTTGATTTCAATTACTAAATGAGAAAAACTAAACGCATAATCAGACTCAGAAATTGCTGACATTTTTCTATGCTAAATAGATGTCGTTTGTAATAACATTTGAGTCTCTTAGAGTGGGATTTTTCATATTGGAACTGCAAAGTGTTTTGCAAAGGAGATTAGTTTCATTATGCCCTTCTAAACAGGGCAAGGACAGCACAGGCGGATGAAGAGACATTTTCTTACGACAGTGGCAGAATGAGGGACAAACTCGGGTTGAGCTGCTCAGGCTGGTACTTTCAGTCCAAAGACAATGCTTGCATTACAACAACACTGCAAGTGCAGGCTTTTAAACTTGTTTTTTTTAAGAGTGGATTTATATTCACAAAACACTGTGACTATCCCAAATCTGAAGTTGAATTTGCTTAAGTTTTGCTATATAGTTTATTCACAAATCAATCCATATTTTCACTTGTGGTTTCTATGGTTTCTTCTGGATGTATGCAACACTTAAAAAAAAAGCCTCTCGTAAAGATATAGGACATTCTACATGCATTGCAGATACGACTGTGTAATAAATACAATTGCATATGTATGCTCCCTGTGGCTTACAGAAGACATATTCAAAGAATAAAAACCGCAGTCGAAGGAATCCAGACTGCTTATTTTTATTCTTGCTGATATCCCAGGGAAAAAGGTAAAAAGCAGTGTATAAAACCTGGACAAAAGAAGGATGTAACTTTTTTTTGTACTCCCTTGGGCTGAATCTCAGCTGAAATAACTGACAGTTTTTGGACTTACTGAAGGAAATGATGAGTGAAGATAAATATCCAGATGTTTGCTGGCCAGATGTGTAAGGTTACATTTTGGAAGGCAAGATTGCTCTACCTGTGTCTTCTGAGAAGGAAGTTGTAAATAGTAAACATGCTAAATTTTTATTTCTACAGTTTTTTTTTTGGGGAAAAAGGGGTTTAAAGTAAAAGGTTTTGTTTTACATTTAATCTGTTCTCTTAAGAACAGATGCAGGTTGCACATGAAAATTTACACAGCATGCAAGTGTGTTGTTTTTTCTAACAGCCATTATGCCTGCGTGGTTAACTTAGCACCCTTTGTACATTGTATTTTAATTTAGGGGGGAGATGCAGCTTATGGAACTGTCTTAATTTTCCAGCAGTAGGAAATAGGTGTGTCAAGTCTTTGAAAGTTTCCTATTTTCTGTTCCCATGTCTCAAGCCGCTTATTTACATCAACAAAAAGGTTAAACCTTGACTTTTTCCCCTCTTCCCCTTGCCTACCCTGTGTCTCTCCCTTTCCCACCTAACACACAGAGATCTGCTTCTTTTCAAATAAATTGTTGGAAGCGGCTGCCTGCTTATACAGCAGCACAACTCAGCTCAGCTTGTGCTTGCTCTCAAACTTGGGAAGAGGAAAGAGAAGTCTTGTTAAAGTCAAGTAAATAACTTAGCTGCTAGGCAGTAGGAAAAATATTGGATTTGATTGTGTATTATTCCCATATGGGTGAGATATATTTAAAATTGAAAAGGAAACCAGCTCCCTTAAAACTTAAAGGGAAAGGTTTTCAAAAATTGGCAGCTAATTTTCACCTATAATTGTACTTAATGTGAAAGGGATTTTCCTCTGCTGATGAGGGATAAGAGGGTCTTGCCACCAGACTAGCAGTGAGGCAGATGAGGCCCCTTCCAGCATGTAGATGTTGTTACTGGCCAGGCCTTTTCCTCCTTCCTTGGGCTAAAGTTCTCCCATGGCCTGCAGAGCCCTGGAGAGGTGGGTGAGGGCTGGAGCCTGCCCCAGTGCTTGGGAGGTGATGAACTCATTTCTGTGAACTCCCTACTCCTTTAGGAGCTCCAAAATAAGCATGTCAAAAGTGAAACCCTAAAAAAACCAACAACCCACCAGACCCAAACTCCAGACTTTAACAGGGCTTGTCCTTCTCCTGGCCAGGCAGTGTTGCAGTGTGTTCCAGCACTGCAAACTCTTTTAAAGGGCATGGCCTGTAATTTTACATGGAAACAGCCTTGAAAGTTTTTTTTTGTTTATTGTGCTTACATAGACTTGGTTTTGTATTCCTGTTTGGCCAGTGTGTAAACGTTACAAAACTTAATAACTATACAATTACAGAATTCCAGTGTCTTCCTCCATAGAACAAACAGAACTTCCAGAAGTCTTCATCTCAGAAACAGGCTGTCCAGTTCCAAATCTCATCAATGACGTGCTCATTTGTTTCCAGGGGAATATGAGAAAGAGTAGCTTCTGTAGCATGACCTGAAGACTGGCCATTGCAGGCATCTGGAAAAACGTTGTTTTGATTTCAGTGTTGGGAGTGTCATGTGCTTAGGACAAGGGAAGATGTTGACAGATGCAAAGAATGTGTAGGTATTATGTATGCAACACATACTGTCGTGAGTCTTCCCATGTGGACAGGGAAGGAGAGTAATGGAGAGAACATGGAAAAGGAATGGAAAGTGATCACAAAGAAGTGATTATAGAAGTCATATAATTCTAGTCCTGGAAGTTTATCTCTCCTCCTAGGGCAGCTGATGCTCTCCTTGAGGAGAGAATAAATTGCCATGCCCTGGGAAAAAGCTTTAAGTAACCAGGAGATACTTGGTTATGGTGGGCATTGCAACCCGCAGGAAGTCAGAGGTTCCTGGATCCTGCCACTCATCTGCTCCTCCCACTCACCATGGCTGAGTTTCCTCATGTGAGTGGAGGGGATAAAAACAGAGGGACTAAACATGTACTTTGGGTTTGTTGCGTCAAACTAGTTGTCTTTCCACTTGCTGGTCTGCATGCATTGCCAGTGATGCTAGACCTTGCAATGTTATCACTTGATCTCAGAATTATTTCAAAACCAACGTGGCAAATAAGCTTCATGAGATACTTTTCTTTGGCTTCCATTTTTGTGCCTATATGAAACATTTACTTCGGATTTTTTTTCTGTGCATCTTGGAGGTGTGAAAAAGCTTTTGTAATAGTGGAAAGGGTCTGGACTTAGAGCAGCTGAAGCAGTAGAAATCTTAGATAGCTCAACAGTAACTGTGTAGAAGGAGAAGACTGCAGCAGGCAGGCAAAGTGGATTACATTAAGATAGGGCAATTGCTGGAAGTGATACAGAGTCTGGGGGGGAGCTGGAGCAGAGGAATGTGACAGGAAAGTAGGCATTGTGGAGGTGTGGGGGGATGTTTGCAGAGTCATGATGAGTTTAGAAGTGACCAGAAGCTAAGAGAGGAACTTTAGGATGGCTAGATTTATGGCTGCTGCTTAATAAAATTGGGTGACGAAGCCCTGTCTTATAGAAGCCTGCAGAGCTTTTGCTGTTAGTTGAAAAATAAGAGCCTGAACCAAAACCAAAGGAAAATCCTTTTTTTACATCAGGTGTTAAGAAATCCTTATTTCTGTATACTGTTAAAATTAAGTTTTGCCATAAAATTTGGACAGCCCTCTGCTCTCTCCCAATTAGTTATGCTTCAATTATTTATGATTATCAAGTAAGTAGAATTTTTCGATGTGTAGAACTGGCAGTAGTATATAGGTCAGGTAAAATTCTGCCCTATTTTCTGTTATAAAGAAAAAGGCAAGTGCCAAGTGCCTATCATCCATATTTTTAGTATGTTTTTTTGTCTCTTCAGAGACATTAAGATTTTTTATTGGCTTATTTTCACTAAAAAGCTGTATTAATAATTTCTAGTTACATAGAGATTTATTTCTATTAGCCAAGTAATAAAAGCATCCCTTGAGAGGTGCATTTCTGAGTGTTAATATAATTGCTGAACAATTTCACACATTTTTGTAGTTGGGAATAATACCCACTATGTCATGTCTTTTTTTGTGAGATGATAGCACAACATTTTACACATTAATCAAAATAATTCACAGTGCTTACTTCATCTTCCACTCTAGAAGTGTATGGTTACTACACAAATAACTTCAGGACAGGAAGTAAGAATAATACGGTAATTAACTTAAATTGCAGGGGAACTTAGGTAGTCAGAATGTAATTATGAAAGGCAGAACTCGGTCAGGAAACAGGATTAACTTTTGTGTTCTTCTGAAAAATGCCAGATGATTACTAATATTTATAAATACGGCTTTTACACATCAGCTGAATGATGATGCCTGTGACAGAATTGTGCTAAGCAGTTGGTTCCTCTCTGACTCAGTGATAAAGATGCTTCCTCCAGAAGCAGCTGTTAAATTTTCTTCCTGCCTCATAGATTTTCTGAACATTGTCACATCCAAACATTGTCCCAATCTTTATTAGTTTGTCAGGACTAATTTAATTGCACTATATCCAAAGTGAAGAGAAATTGAAAATGACTGAGTAAAACTGGTTTATTTTAGGGAAAAAAAAAATCAAAGTTGCATATTTCATTATGTCAGACACTGGGAGAGGATGGTTCAGCACATCAGACATGGCATATGGACTTGCTCACTAGTGAAATGCACACAAGGATTACAATACCCTCCTAAATTCTGGAGAAATTGTTTATGTAGTCTGCATCATTACTGCCAGTGTTTGCCATGTGGTTCAGAAATAGCACAATAGAGGTCAAGTAGAATTTAAACCTGAACAAATAGAAAAGAGAAGTAGCTACTAAGCAGTGTCAGTTAAACTCCAAATGCAGGGGATGTTAGCTAGTTCAGAAAGAAATTTGCTTTATCTGTGTACTGCTCTGAAGAGAGCTTTGGAAGGCTAATTGGAACCAAAGTATTGCAACCCCAGGTCTGACTTGGGTGATTGCTGTATTGGCAGTGGATTTCAATGCTACGTATTATCAGGGTCAGATGAGCCACAGTATGGTACTATGGTACACCTTTGGTTCCCGTACGTGAGCCACAGTAACTTTAATTGTAAGCCTGGGGTTGTTCTCCAGGAAAGTAATTAATTCCACCTTTGATAATTTTATTTATTATTTCTTAAAATTGTGTTTGCACTATTTTAAAGGAATTCAAAATTAATTTGTTGAATACTATGTTAAACTTTGAAACAGCTTACAGTTGTTAGTGATTTTGAGATTGATACTTTAAAATAAGTAAAATGTCAAGTTTTTCCTTCTAATTTTCTATCCATAACTGCAAATAGCTCCACAAATTCTCTATCATATATTACCTTGATACATTAACTTTACAGAGTGATGACCATTAAACATATCATTTTGTAGAAGACAGTATGATTTTTATACTGATTACAGTTATAATACTGTAATCTGATACTTGAAGAATATTATGCTCAATGCAAACTAAAATCATTAATTCTACACCTGATTCTGCCACATTGACATGATTTAGTCTACAGCATAAAATCACAATAAATCCTCTGCCTTAATGATCCGGAGATCTCTAACATGTATATTTGTATGGAAGCAAGATTTCAATAACCACCATTGTTTACATTAGATGCCTAAGTGCCAGTCTTTCTCGTCAAACAGGATCTTGAACCCAAGGGCTGATCTGCTTTTAGGAAAAGCTAACCAAAAACTTACTTCTTCCTTTTAGTCTTCTCTTAGTGGTGAGCAGATCAGAGAGAGATACAAACCATTAATCCGTCATACTCACTGAACTATGTCTGACGTCATAAGCACAGTTCGCAGGTAAAACTTGCCAGAACTGTAAAGAAAATGTTTTTGCAGGGAGCCTTATTTTGCCCTGACTTTTATGTGAGGACACAATTCACTGTGAACCTTTTAGTCTTCCTCTTCCTTCAGAGAATAATGAAAGGAGCCTATTCATCCCAGCCTCCTGGCATTTTTGTGGAAAAATAATAGTTCAACTGCACAGGCCCACTCCTCATCTGAAATATGAGTAAGCTCTGCAGTTGGAGCAATCTGTGCCCACTGCATATTTCTACCCGGATGCTGGACTGTTGCCATTGTTAATAATGTTGAACCTAAAACCGGCATCCGCAAATGGAAGAAACAGATAAAAATGCATAGAAAAATCAGTGCTTATAGTATAAATGCACCGAAGATCACATTATAGAAAAATATATAGGGTAACTGTTTATCACTGCATTAGGTTTTAAAGTATTTACACTCAGACATGGCCTTCACTCATTCTGTACTTGGGGAATATTCCTTTGGGAGCCATGGCAGGATGTTTTCTGTTAACCTCTTTTTTTTTAAACTAAGAAAGGAGAACGTTTTCTAGCCAATTTTTTCTTTTTTTTTCCTCCCTGTTGCTAGGTAATAAACTTGTATCTAAAAAAACACTTGCTAGAAAGTGCTCTTATCTGTTGAAAATTTATAGAAACGCTGTAATTTAATGGTACAATATCTAATGCTCAATTATAGAGGAATTCCTCCGGAAGAATGTGTTGTGACGGCAAGTGCCAAATAAATCTGGTGGTGTGACATGGATAGTACAATTTCATAACAATAGTAATCTGAGGGTTGTGTTTTCAAAGCAGACTGTGTTGAGAGTACTATAGCTGACTTGAATGTGTACGATTTGGTGTGTATGCGAGTTATAACGTTACTAAACAACTGAGTATTGAACAGGGGAACTTCCTGTATATAAGGAGAAGAGTCATGAAATTATAATCCAGATGAAATACTCAAAAAACACCCAACAACTTTACTGTGGCTGTGAATACATTAAAAGGCTGTGCCTTTCCTCAGATTGGTGCCCCTAACTGCAGTGTTGTAATCTGAATGCATGACTACCAAAATAAAGCAAAATGCTTGTCTGATGCTCTATAAGAAGAAAAATATTTTCAGGCTGAAGGGAAGAAAGAAATGAGAACTTCATCAAAAATTACACTGTTGCCCTATAGCATGAATTTAAAAAGTAAATCAGCACAAGCAGTCCCCAAGTAGTTTGACATATATATAGAGGAGAGAGGTTACAACTTCACTGCTACTGTGAGTTGTATGGCTGCTGTTGTCACTAGTTTTGGAATTGATGGGGATATAAGTAACGTTTTTTAATTCAGAATGCCCTTAGTGTCCATGTCCCTGTAGTATTAATTTATCAATGCTATTTATTTTTTCCAACTTTGATTCTTAAAAAATGAATCCTGGTGTTCTCAGATAAGGTACCTATGTTAAGTAGTTCTATTTTTGCTAATACATTAAGTAGAACAAAATATTACTGAAATGTATTCTTTTCAATAAATTCAAAGGACATCAAATCTTTAATGCTCCTATTTTATTACTGGTTAGTATAGTTTCTTTAAAGACTTGAGAATAAATATTGAAAACTTTTGTTACTGTGCTGTTATGAGTTGGGTTTGGTTTTGTTTGTTTGGGTTTTTTTAGAGCATCACAAACACACTGGTAAAAACGCACAGTTGACTTATTTAAGAAGTCTATTCCTCATTTATATTCTGGAACTAGGATAAAGATCCAAAGTTTTCCTACAGTTTCAGATTTCCAATTAAATGAGACAGTGCTGGCAACTGAAGACGTATTTTTAATGAAATAAGATGAATGGCTTTTATAAGTTTGTTTTGCAGATGAAAGACTTGAGGTTGTTTTCATTTAATATGAGGATCAGAATCTTTAATTTTCTAGTTTACTGAAGCAATGCAGTAAGATTTTTCCGAGTGTGATTTGCAGAGGTATAAGTTCCATATAGGGTTCATAAAATAAGAATATTTTTCAACTTTAAGAAGCTGAAGACATGAAGGATTGATGAATTCATTTAACACTTCTGTAGTGAATATAGGTAACACAAGAAGCATGCAAAGAAAGGGATGAATTTCCCAAGAAGATTGTGGTTTGCCTTACTTCTATGGGCAAGAGACTGTTGCAAGGTAAGGACTGCAAGCGGTTGCTGCTGTTGCTTGATAAATTAGGAGGTTGTTTGGATTGGAGCCTCCTTTACGTGTGGAAAAGGTCAGTGGAAACATTACCAGGGATGTGCTGAGGCTTTAGCACTTCCCTGCTGGCTTAGGAGAGAGGGCCTTTCCCTCACTGCTCTGTGACTTGTAATGTACTTCACATCCAAGCATAGTGGAGGAAGTATGGAAAAGTCATCTTTGTAGGAAGAAGTGGTTTTGAACACTTTTAATGGTTGGCGATTTCTATATGTTCATGATGTTATAAATATATGGAGCATTTTCTGTTTCAAAATGTTTACTTGAGATGAGAGATACTATGAGGGATGAAGCCACCAGGGTGATGAGATTTGTGGCTGCTTAAAAATACACCTGTAAAATTGAGTCATGCAGCTGTTTAATGGCAAAGATCATCTGGCAGTCAATGTCCTGAAAACTGAGAGCATCCCTGTGATTTTTTTTTTTTTTTGTATATGTATTAACTGAAACTGTTTTTAATGCTGTAATTGCAAATTTGTTCTTTGTAAAGATAAGCATGATTCAAAACATGATTGTTTTATGAAAAACATTTTTGTATGTGTGAAATTACCTGAAAGAGAGAAAAATACGGTTTTGTACATCACGAATGTTGTTCTACAAGTGCCACATTCTGACCCAATAGCAGCACGTGCATGTATTTTTGAATGAAAGGCTTTTCTACTTGCTCAGTGTTTAGGGTGAACTTATTGTGAAATATTTAAGTTATATTAATGCTCTACTGAGAACAAAACCTGCTTGGGTGGGGTGTCAATGTTCATCAAACTTGTTTCCTTACGCTTAAAATTGTGAAGGATTTGTTTCATTGATCTACTCTTCTACTAACCAAAAAGAAAAAACCCAAAGCAGCAAGCTATAATTTCAGACAGGTCAACCCCCACTTCTATACACAGTAAAAAGGATGTGGCAGGACAAAACCTTTATCCCCTCTATCTGTCTTCTTAGACTTTGGAAGCATAGTCTTCAATAAAGGCCTTGTCCTCCAGCTGGATTTGTGAAGGGAAATGCTTCCACACAGAGCTGATTGAAACTAAGGCTTCTTTTATGTTAATATGTTATACCTATCTAGACCTTACGGCACTTGATACGGTGAATGCAATGTACTAGTCATCCATATTTCATAAAAGTCAACAATTTAGTCTATGAAGTTTCAATAACCTGTCATACTACAGCTTCCATTTATCATGTAATTTGCATTGTATAATGCTTTTGATTTCTTTATGTTACTGATTTCTATATTCACTTTAAAGCTTGATTTAAATGCCTTATACTATTTACAGTACGTTACCAAATGCTTTTGCACGTTGTTTGTTTTATAGCAGAGAATATTGCTTTTTTTTTATTGGTAATTGCACAGCAGATTATTATGTGGTGGAAAAAAAAATCCATTCTTTTCCTAAGGCATAAAACCAAGTTCCTGTCTGTTTTGCGGATGTGAAAAATCCCTTGACACTCAAAGAAGAAGAGTGGGAGTATTAACTCTCAGGAACCCTTGGCTGAATATCGGTGAAAAGAGTCTTTCTCCTCCCAGCACAGAGGACGAGGCTTGTTAGGAATGCTTACTGTGAAAGAAACACTTTATGTAATCTTAATAAATAAAATAAATTTAAGACCATTTTTCAGGCAGGAGGGGAGGAATGGGAACAAGTTCATCTTGTTTTGTTATTAAGAAATATACAGAGTAGGAGAGATTATCTGAGGATTTGTCCAAGCTTCTAAGAATGAACAGCTTTGGGGAAAATGACTGTAAAAATAATTTTCCCTTCTTATATTTAATATTTGATAACTTCAGTAGAAAAAATAAAGTCATTATTCTCCCTCTTCCAAAAGGTGTCTATGCAATAAATAACCAGAGCACTTGCACGGTTAAAGTTATGGGGACCTTGGAAGTGACTTTTAACGACAGGACTTTTGAGTCACGGTGACTGGTCTAACTACTCAATAATATTAGTGAATTACACGCAAGGTTCTTGCTCTGTGATTCAATATAATCACTGTCTGCAGCACCACACTTCAATACAATCACTGTCTGTACTGCTTTTAGTAATTCTTACTGCAAGCTTTATATAGATTTTGCAAATTTGCGAAAATACACAAATACTTAAAAGGTATAAATCTTTTGAAACCTGGAAAGGTCCTTGGAGGTGTGGATTATCTCAGCTCACACAGATCTGGCAGATAGCAAGAGATGGGGCTACTGTGCTTGGTGGAGTTGCTGGCCACCCTCACTAGAGCCAAGAGCTTTCTGTGCTGGTTGTTAAGCAGGGAAAGTGAGTGCCAAGAGAGACCGCCCTACAGAGCTGTGGATAGATGTTATTATTTTTAAGAAGAAGCCCTCTGGTGATATAACAGGACTGACCCTGTTAGTGGAGGCTTCATAAATCTTTCTCAAGTGAAAGTTCCTGGCTGTGCAGGTTGGAGGGCAGACAAAAGAATCAAAAGAGCCAGGATGTGAAGTCTCTGTACTGTACATGTGAGGGCTGCCTATGGGACTCTGTAATAACACAACAATAGCCAAGATTGCAAGGTACAGCTTCAGTTCACTGCCTGCTTTCAACTGCTTCTAATAACAATTTTAATTTTAGATTCCTCACAGCCTTTTACATTAAATCATAAAACTGTAACAATTCTTTAAAAAACAGAAAGGGAAAAAAGCAAAAGTATAATTAAACATTGTTGAAATGTTAGCTAAGAAAAATCTCTCCTTTCTTTCTTAACAATACAATAATAATTCAAGATGATGTTTCAAATGTAAAACAAAATTATGAAGTGATTAGACTGTAAATACACTTGATTTGCTTGGATTCTCCACATATTTGCTGTGCTGTGTTTAAAAGATCTTTCTGTGATGTAATATATGTCAGCCTACAGAAGACTTTTGTTTTTGATATCATCTGCTCACCATTCTGGATGGATGCTCTTCAGTGCAAGAAGACTCCTCAAAGCTTAGTGAAGAAGCCTCATTGGACCATGCCAGTGACATGCCAGTATCACAGTCCAGAATGAAACTGAGAGACTTTCTTTGTGGTTAATACTTGCACCTGTTCAAACAAGATGTGTGTGTATGAAAAGCACATAGCCTTTCTAGCTCCATCAGAACTGAAGCTACAGGCCTTGGTGTTTCCCCAGTGTACACTGGTGACCCTGCAAATGGAATTAACACTTTTCAGGTCCAAAAATCACAAGACTTCTGCCATTTGAGTTAAGTGAGTTTACAGTAGCAGTTAGGTGGTTTTACATTGCAGCAGGTATTAGGGATGACATAATCCCTAATTCAGCTCTACCTGAAATTTTTCTTTTATCCTGTGTAGTTGTGCAAGGATAAAGGGAAGGCTGGAGAAATTAAAGTATAATATTTAGACCAGTATGCAGGGCCAGCTTTAAGTCCATTTGAATTCAACAGGTAGACTCTCAGGATTTTCTGCTTGGAGCTTGGGAAAGAGCGCAGGGTAGGCTGGTAGAGTGCTGTGGTATTTCTACAGCAAGCTTTCCTTTCTTTATTTGCTGTTCTAACATTTCAGCATGTCATCATCCCCCCAAGTGGAAAATTTACATGAGGTGAAATGTAATGAAAACAAATGAACACGTCTTGATTGGCTTTGCAATTTATGTAAAATGTTGGCAAGAGCTTTGATTAAGAGGTTAAATTCACACAGGCTTAATCAAAAAGAAATTAAAATTCTGTAAAAAGGCTGCTCAGGATTCCCTTACAGAAACCAGAGTGGTTAACAAGAGCTCTTTTTGTGTTTTTATGTCAAGGCTGGGAGAAAGAATTGGAAAATAGAGCATAATGGGTAGTAGAAGCGTAAGTAATACATGTACATTAGTTACTCCTAGAAATACGCTAAGTGATATGTGCCACAGAGCTGGAAGCTTGTAGCAATATTGTCCAGGGGAACATCTGCCTTGATCTGCTTGACAGGGATAGTATGCCCTCATGGACATGAGCTGGGAATGAATAAGGACAACAGCTGATGATGGGTGGTCTTAATGTTCCCCCACAGTAAATCTTTCTGGACTTTGTCTCTCTATGTTAGAACTAAGGGCTTTTGTTCAGTAGTTCAGAAAATGCTTACTGTACGTGTTGGAAACTTCTAGGTAGTAACATTACACCTAAGCAAATCAGACTATACCTGAACAAATTCACATTATCCATCATCAGGAATGCTACTTGTACACTGCAGTGCTTTAGTCACTTACCAGGAAAGAAATGGAAAAGCAGTCCAACGAATTCAGAATAGAAGAAGAAAATTTGAGAAAACAGGAAAATTTGAAAATGATTATTTAATAGAACGATTCTCTGCGTTAAAGATATAGCCACTCACGTTCATTTATGTAATGTTTTACAGCTTAGTAGACTGGACAAATGTGATTTTTTAAAAACAAAAAGTAGCATATCATGAAAATAGCTTTATTCTTTTGCAAGTGAATTGTCAGTGTTAGTCATTGTTGGTATTTTGATTTGTGGCCTGAGCTACTTATTTTATAGTAAATTGCACAAAGGTCTAGATCTGAATATGCATTTCAATCTTTACCAAATGAAAAATGTAGTTTCCAAGTGCGTGTGGATTTATGTAGGTCAGTGAGATGCAAAATGAGGAAGATCCGTATTCTTGAAAACTAATGCTCAACAGAACTTTTGAACTTGTAATGGAATTTTTAAATGGAAAATAAGCTTAAATGATTTCACTAGGAACATGCTATTACAGGGACAAGTAATCATTTCCCTTTCGAGGGTGTGAGCTTGCAATGTGTTTGAAGCTCCTTTGTCTTCTTGGCAGGTATTTAGCAATTGTAATGAAATTTGAAATATGCCAAATGTATGATCCCTGTGAACTCTGGGTAGACAATAGCTTATAGCAAACAGGAGAAAGTTAAGATCCTATTTCTTGGAATGTGTGTTGCCACTATACTGGAATGTCTTTATTTTAGTGAGCTACAGACTGATTGTATTATGGGGAGAGTAATCAATAAACTGTGTGCTTATAACAACTGTTCTATGTATCACATCATATTTCTGTATTTCAATACCCAGCAAAAGTAGAGGGTTCCGGGAGTTATATGAATTGACCTGTTCTGTTCTCTGTGCCAGGTTAGGAAGCCTTCTTTTCCAATTTATAGAAACAACAGCAAATAACTTCCTTCTGCAATGAACAGAAAACTCTGCCTAACATTTTCACTTCCCCAGTGTGTCTGTGGCCGTGTTAAGGAATTGCAAATTGTGCAAAATAAATAAACATCATTCCGGGTAAGGAATCTTCATGAGTGAACTACTCGGATGATCGTTAGTCATGGTTTCTTAGAAAAAGTCAAAGGTGCTTTTGACAATAACAATTAGATGCTTTGATGTTAAGGCCTGAAATACCTGGACTGATTTAGCAGGAAACTGTTTTTATATAAAGTTCTGATTGTTTTTCTTTTTTTTTAAGTTAAGAAGTGATTCAATGTTCAAGCCCCAAGTTTACATAGTAGGTTGTAGACACCAGACATGAATGCATATACTGTGGATTTGATTCTGCTAAATCCTGCAATGAATGGGCATGGTTTATCCCCAACTTTCAACAACGCATTTGTTTAGTAAGTGTTCAGAAAATACCTGATATGTCAAGGTATTGCTTTGCCAACAAGTTTCTTGGAGAGGCACAATACTTTGTTTATGACAAAGCCAGTGAGTTTACATAGAGGAGCAATAACAAGTGGGGAAGAAAATTACTTGTGATGTGCTTTCTGTTGAACCTTTAGGTAGTCAGTATAAAGAGTGGGATGAAGAAACAGACCATCTTGAGTTAATCAAAGTAATGGCTGGAGATTTAAATACTGTTGCACACAAGTAATTTTTTATTAAAACTGATTTGAGAGAGTCTGCATTTAATATAAAAAGCAGGCTTTTCTGCTGGCACGGGAGTGAGAACAGCATTGTGATCTGTGATGACAGCACGTGACATGTCCAGTGTCCTATGATCCAGTAGTTGTTTTGCTTGGCCGGCACTGTGCAGCAAATTCCATAAAATTGTGTCCTCCATTGACTGTGCTGGTGACAAGATCTGAAGTCACTCAGCAGACAGAAAATCAACAGCCATTCAGCATATTGCTTGCATGTGCTTGAATCTACTGTTTTCTGTAAGGTTTATTAGCTGCTTTCATTATTTTGTGTAGTAAGCATTGCACTTTCTGATCCAGAACAATTTTAGACAGCAATAAAAAGTGATTTTGTGCTGCTTTTTACAGTTTTAACTGCGTTTAAA
Source organism: Upupa epops (assembly GCA_013397515.1). Lineage (NCBI taxonomy): Eukaryota > Metazoa > Chordata > Aves > Bucerotiformes > Upupidae > Upupa > Upupa epops. Next base: position 330,038 of record VZRI01004503.1, read on the forward strand.
AGAAGCAGCACATGACAGTTTATTGAGTTGTATTGATTTTAATGAGTTTTCAACAGCTCATCTTGGATTTTTTTTGTCTTGAAAAAGTTACTATTCCAATGTGAAATTTCTTCCCTAAAGCATCTTGGTTAGTTGTTCAGATTACACAGTAAAATGAGATACTTCCTTTTCCTTCTTTACTGGTAAAAATTGGCATACAATTTGTTTCTTGGTATTTGAAAAAAAATGCTCAAATACATGTGTTTGTTGAAAAAGGTTCCAATTTGGTGTACTGGAGCTTCTGTGTGTTCATCTATGGAAAAGAAACAGAATTGGAGTTGAATTCTCACACATCCCAAATTGGTTTTTGAGCTGTACAGTGGTTCATAGACAATGCTTTTCTATGGCCCTTACAACTCTTGACACCCCCCTCCCCAATGATATTATATATTTCCTCCAAAGGGGTGATTTTCTTTTCACCTTTTAGAAACATCTCAATGTTGTTTTGAAATAATTTTAACAGACAAAACTCATTTAGATATTCTGTCTTTATTAACACTTATTGTGCGATTAGGAAAACTTAAGAAATTAGGAAGCTGTGAAACTTTCTGAAGCATGGATGACTTGTACTGAACCTTATTTTAATTTATGGGTAAAAAGCTGCTGTCAGGAGAGAACATGTATATACACCGTTTAGATCAAAGTAGGGTTTTTTTCAGTAGTCAGTATGAATGTGACTCAAAAATGGCCAATTTGATTTTGCAGTAACAAAGAATATCAAGATTTTCTTACGGTGGAAGGCTCAGGTGTTGTTTCTGTGTTCCATGTCTAGGTGACATGTATGTATCAGTAGCACTTTGCCATTTAAGTCTTGTGCCATTGTTTTCCAGAACAGACTTTGCCTCAGGGAAGGAAGAAATTTCTTGTTTTATCTATTTACTGTCCATGGGAAGCAGCAACCAAGTACTAGAAAGAAATCTACTCCTGCTACACACCCTTTCCCCAACCACAACACAACCCCATCCATATATGTGATTGTCCCCTCTTTCACTGAGTCAGTATAAGAATAATTTGTAGGAACACTTGGAATTGCTTATGGCTGACTTCTTCATAAGGAACACTTGGCTATGAGCAAGCCCACAGTATTATTCAAAGAGATGTGTATCTGCATGTAGACTTTTAGGTGACTTTTAACAGTCTGACACTTTGTACAGATGATAAATGAGCTGAGAGTGGTCACTGAAGAACAGACACGTGTATAAACAAATACATGTTCGAGGAATTTAAAAAAAGCATGAAAAGCAGGCTAGAGAACAGGGTACCTTTAGTGTGAATATATATGTATATATACACACACATCTAAAACTATTCTTCATTATTTCCAGTCAAATAATGTGTTTTTCAATCTATTTTCCTTTCTGCTTTGCACAAGATCTTTGGTGGCCATGCTGTGATGAGTTTCAAGAGGTGATGTATATATTTACTTATGTTTGGTCTTTATGCTAGTTGCTATGCTATTAGCTCTTCTAAGACGACAAGCGATTAAAATCTTGTGATGTATTTCACAGGATTCACAGTGCTACCCTGGACTGGGTAGGCTCCACAGTCCCTGGATCTCTGCATCTATAAAGCTGTTACTGTTAGCACAACACTATCTTTTGCCATCACACCAGAGAAAAGCAGGCTGATTGTCTGCATCCAACAGGATTTCTTCAGTGGTGTATGCTTCAGCCCATCTCAGATACAGATCCTGGGTCTGCAGGGAAACACTAAAGTGTGGGATAGGCCGCCTGTTTGAAGATTACGTTCAGCTGTCTTATCTTCAGAGCAGTGCTTGCTGTTCGGAACACCCGCGCCTTTCCCTGTACATGTGATGAGGGACTGAAGCATTCAATGAATTTCACATCTAACTTAGGCATTTGTGTGCTCCCAGTTGTAAGGACTGCTTGTGTTAAAAACAGCTTTCAAATGCTGCTTGTGCTGAGAAAAGCTGAGTTAAAAGAAAAACTAAACAGATGACAAAGGCAAGCATGACAGTCCCAATTCTCTTGTTTTACAGTCCCAGGCAAAATCTAAGCTGGTGAGCTGAGTGTTGTCCTCAGTAGTGAGCAGGAGTGTGTGTGGGTGTATGAAATGAAAGAGGGAAGAGCAGCTGAAGAGGACACATGTGATCACCATTTTGGTTAGAGCCAACTACCAGGTGGGCTTTGCCGTGTGGTCTGATTTCTCCCTGGAGCACTGTTTCCATTCCCACAGAAAAGATTTACTTTTTGTGTCTTCAGTTGCAAACTGGAGCAGGACTTTAAGGCTTTTCCACTTAAGGTGAATCCGGCACAGCCAGGGAGACACAAGGGAAAGCCCTATGGGGCTGGATTTGGCAGGTTTCTGCACACATTTCCACTATTTTTGATGTTCCACACTATTCAGCACTGATAGGGGAATCATCAAATCTGCAGAGAGTGGTCTCAGCTCTCCACTGCTTCAACATTGCTTCAAATTGGATATTAGGAAAAATTCTTCACAGAAAGAGTGGTGAGGCCTTGGAACAGGCTGCCCAGGGAGGTAATAGAGGCACCATCTCTGGAAGTCTTCAAAAAACAGGTAGACATAGTGTTTTAAGAGATGGTTTAGTGGTTGGGGTTGTAGGGTGGACAGTTGAGCTTGATTATCCTTGATTCTATGGTTCTGATTCTATGATTCTGTAACAGGCAGTGCCAATGCCAGGCAGCAGTGGCACAGGTGAAACATTGACGCTTCCTTCTAGGGCTTTGGGCATCAGAAGTAAATCTGTCTCAGTCAAGTTTGTAGCTGAATCAAAGCTGATAATTGAAGAGAAGAAGCTGCCAATCCCCATGGCAGGTTGGAAAAGGGGATGAAAAATGCAGGAGTTGTAGGAGAGGTGGGAGTCTCCCAAGTGCCCAGATGTCCCTCTAGTTTTTTTCCTGCTTCACATTTCTTACAAGATGTAGTTTCACTGGTTGCTAAGCATTTTCCACACAATTTCACTTGCTTTTTAATTTAGCTTTTGTGTGAGGAAACAGAGGGTAGGTTGGATTGATTATTCCTGTTGCTCGATGCCTTTCAGAAAAACTAGACTGTCTTTTACTGTATCAAAAACTTGCCACGGGGGCTTTAATTCCCTGGCATCCTATTGAAGGGGGGAAAAGAGCGGAGTTTGAAATGAAAGGTCTATTGGTAGATAGCAGCTCTGATAGTGCATTGCCATTTTCACTTACCCTTAGTATGCTGCTCTAGAGTCAGCAGTTTTGATGCTCTTTGACTCCTACAAGTTCATGTGAAACTTTTAAATAAAGTTATTTTTAATACATCACCTACATAATATATGCTAAAGTCAGATTTATGTCTTGGCTTAAATCACTTTCAGCTTAAAAAGTCACCCTGAACTAGACTGATCCAA
>VZRI01004504.1:0-18268 GCA_013397515.1 Upupa epops
TTCTCTGGAGACGTTCATGACCTTCCTAGATATGTTCCTGGCGACTTGGTCTAGGTGATCCTGCTGTTGTAGGTGGATTGGACTAGATGACCTTTTGAGATCCCTTCTGATCCCTAATGATTCTATGATTCAAAGAAAACTATATACAGTGTCAGACTGGCAGACAACAATTTCAAAACACATCATTGTATGAGTATTGAGAGTCAGCCTAGACACATGCTAGAATGTGTCCAAGTTCTATTCTTGATTTCACAATAAAGCAAGTAAACAGTCCTTATGACATGAATATATTCATATATGACATAACCTAATATCGTGACATACATGTCATAATACATACGTCATAGTGTGTTCGTACCATGACGTATGTCATATGGATGTGCTCTTAGACTTGGCAGTATCACATTTGAATCCCAGATGACAACTAAGGTAAACCAAGCCAGCTACTCACTTTCCCTTTGGGATAGGAGACACAAGAAAAACTCATGTGTTGAAATAAGGACAGTCTAATGACTAAAGCAAAGCAAAACAAGGAATTCATCCGCTATTTTCCATCAGCAAGCAGGTGTTCAATCATCTCCAGGAAAGAAGGACTCTGAAAAGAAGGACAAATTACTTAGCTTCCGATGGGAGCCATTCCTCTTTCCTCCTAGTAGTTTATTGCTGCACATGCCATCCTATGGTTTGGGATATCCATTTGGACAGTTGGGGTCAGCTGTCCCTGCAGTGCCCTTGTGACCCCCTCCAGCCTACTTAACGATGGGAGTGTCTGAGAAGCTAGAAGGACCTTGCTACTGTGCAAGGACTGTTCAGCAAAAGACAGAACATCTGTATGTCATCAAGACCATTTTCATTATAAATCCAAAACAGTCCCACACAAATTACTATGAAGACATATATAACAGCTAAAACCCATACAGATCTCAAGGCTAGGTAAGATGAACACACACATTAAAATTTTGTGGAAACTAAGTCCATTGTAGTGCTTTGACTTACTGGAATCAACAGTATGAAAAGTGAAGTTAAGGTCTGACATTTTGAGTTTCTGGTGTTTTGTTATTTTTTGTGCTTTTCTTCAGAACACACATTTCCCTCCCTTGCCCCACGGTGACAATGGTGTGGCCAGAGGGGTAGCGAAAGTTCCTCTATAATGTCAGGGCAATCTTCTGGATTCTCTCTCTTAGAATACTCTCTTGGGACGTGGCAACTCTGGGGCCTCCCCATCAGGGGCTGGCAGCTGGCCATGGTGTGCCCCTGGCCCTAGCTCTCCCTCTCCACCAGGGACTGAGGCTAGGGTTGGAATGCAGTACAACACTGGTGGCTGGTTGTGGAGTGCACACAGCACCTTGCCTCTCTGTCTCTAGGCAGCTCCAGGCCATGCAGGAGTGAGTACTGGAGAATGGTGGCCCTGGGCTGTGCTGGACCAGCTCTGGCATGTGCCATGCAGAAACTGGATGTGGGTGCAACTCAGGATGTCTAGCTTGTCCTGTTGTCAAGCTGTCCTGGCAGAGCTATGCTTATTTCTGTAAACCGATTGCTTTTGAAGATGTCAGTTCGGTGAGCCCCTCTTTGCCTGTAACTGTTGGGAGGAGAGCTCCAAGGTCCTGGAGGAAGGGCTGAAGCAGTGGCTGCCATCTTTGTTTTGCCATGGAATGGTGACCATGAGACCAGTGCCATGTTGGCCTCGTTATCACTGCAGGCATGACAACCACATGTCAAGGGACATATTGGCTTTGTTTCTGGCCATGGGCAGAGGAGCTGTGCTACAGCTGCAACTGAGAAGATATAAATGCTTGAATAGGTGGAAGAAAAAGAGACCCAGAAGAGCATTTGAGATTTTTCTTCAGGCTTGGCTCGATTGTGTGTTCTGAAGATGCAGAAGGGACTTACTTGTGATTCTTAAACTTTTGGCTAAAAGGGAGAGACTGGGGTTAAAGTGTATGTTGCCACCTGAAAACCATGCTTGTCTGACTGACGTCTGCTATTAATGCTACCCTGAACCCTGGAGACTTCACCAAAAGCAAAAAGAGAAAGACAGAGGTTGTGGATGGTTGGAACAGACTTTCCATAAGCAGCAGAGTCAGGAGGGAGCCTTTGAGTCCCAGGGGTGGAGATCTGGTTGCTGTCCCCTTTTTTTGTGGCAACGTATGCCCTTTTACCCAGGAGGTCTCATCTGAAGCCAAAGACCATCTTTCTCAGAATATGTGTAATGGCATTGTGACACGATTTCTGTTTGCTTATTTTACTTATCCAGGGTTTTTTCCTTTCTTTTTCTTGGGTGTGGGTTCAATAAATCCTTTCTTTTCAGCAAAGTTTCTTCATTGTCTGGTAAATTGTACTCGAGAGCTGGTTAGTGTGCTTAGATTGAAGCATCAACACAAATGACTGGTCAAGGTCACTTTTCAACCCAGGACAAGTGGGAATGCTCCCCTCCTTGGGTCTGCTATAATTATATGCAAATATTCACTTTAAGTACATATTTTTCCCTGTTCAAGTAAGAGACAAGAAAATTTAAATATACATTTAATTTAACACACTTGTAAAATAAAAAAAACTTACCAAGGTAAAAGAGAAAAAAATTAATCTGACTACTGTTAGATAAACATAGCGAAGCTTAACTATTAATGAAGCAGGATTAATGATAAATCATATTTTGCATTTGTTGGTGAGGTAAGGATTCAAACAAAATGGAAATGTCAATATATAAATCTTCCTATATTTATGTACAAAAATGGTCCTGTATTTGCCGTATGTATGAAATGCTATGTATGTGCAACAGTGAAAGAGTATTTAAACTACATTTTGCCTTTCAAAAATGTGCAAAGTATTTTATTTTGAGCATCAAAGACATTCTTTATGAGAACGTATTGAAATTTCATAGATATGGTATGTAAATCCTTCACATTGGCTGAACTGGCAAAGCTTTTATTTAATTGGCAGAGAAGAAAATACACTCTGCAGACTTTGAATGAGTAATACCATGTTTCTTGTGAATGTCATTACTGGTGGGCAGGTAAAGGGGTTAATAGGATTCTGCAAGGTGTGTTCCTTTTTATGAGCTGAAGTATATGCCCATGACAGACTGCTGACCCTGCTAAAGAGCTTTGTCTTTTTTATGTTTGTAAAGGAGACAATGTATTTCTCATTTTTCTTATGTTGCTGATTTGTGGATTTATGTATTTTAAAACAAAGGAAAACAGATCACAAAGTCCCTGAAGTTCATGTTTGCATAAAATTAAGGTAATTGGTAACAAAATGCTAATGTCTTTATCCCTAAAAATGCAAAATCATTTGGCGATGCAAATTTGATTTATGTGCCTGTGTTTTTGCGTAGTTAATTGAAGGGATACAGTTAAGGGGTTTTATTTTCACATTATTTCAAAAGGCCATCAATCAAACTTAGTAATCAAGTAAAAGTGTCAATGTAATTTGTTTTGTCATGTCCTGTTCAGATTCTTTATATGAGTTTACCTTTGAGAATTGTCACTCTACAACTGGGTTTGGGCAACACTCCTTTGAGCTCCCCTGGGTTGGTTGTTCAGGCTGCATCCATCACCCCTAAGGCAGCTTCACTTACTAAGGCACCACGTGTAAACCAACTTCAGCATTCACTGGTAGCTTTTGTGGTACCCTGGGAAGGAGATGGTCTCTGTGACACAGGTTCTCTAGGTTCCATAGGTCAATTCTTGTTTCTTTAGTCACTCTAGTAACTGAAAACCAATAGAAGTCTAACAGCTACTCTTGTTATTGTTCAAAACAAGTCCTGTGTTTGAAGTAACTGATGTTTCTAAACATGATTTTAAAAAACAGATATCCTTTATTGAAGTGAAAATGATGGAGGTGGAGAAACAATACCATCCATCAGTGTTCTCAATATTTATGAGCATATTTTTAAGGTGTGTAAAATGCACTATCCCAGGTGGCTTTTTCTACTCTAGGCCCAGGGATTTTTTTTCTCTCACCAATTCCATTCTAACTCCTGGTAATGATATCACATTCTTTTTATCCATTTAATCCTAGATAGTGAAAAAATCCTTCTCTTCAGTGAGAAAATGTCTTTTGGGGTAAACCAATTCTGGATTCTGCTGTTTTTCTTTTATTGTATTGATTTTTTTGCTGTGATTGTCCTCATGGTCTGGAAATACTATATATATTTGTCATAAACTAGGTGGAAGCCATATTACTATTTCAAAATTCCAGCGTAACAAACTGTAGTTTTCAGGGTAACAAACTGTAGTTGTCATTGTGTGGAACCTAGAACACAGCAGGGGATACACACTAACCTTGTTAGCAAGCATTTAACTGAGGTTTCAGAGTATTTCCAGTGAACTAGAAACCAGAGACACCAAGCAAAATTCCCATTTTTTACACAGAAAAGTGGCCCAAAATGTCATATGGACTGTGAAATCACTCCACAGTTGTTGCTGTATTTTGTTGTTTTGTTCTTACTGTTTTCACTATTAAAATATTATCTTTTGTGTTGAAAACCATAGATGCTGCTGCTTGACATAAGAATTTTTGTTAAACTAGGCTAGACTGATTATTTACATTTTGGTAGATGGAATCAAGACACATTAGTTTTCAGCACCTCTGAACTACCACAGCAGCACCCAGATGACATCATTCACTGTAAATTCTTAGAAGTCCTTCCCTATGCTCAGTTTAGGGACAAAACAAACATTCTTTCACCCAGCCTCAAGTCTGCCACTTACTTTTATTTGCATAGCATTTAACAGTTTATATCTTGTAAAAGTTTGCATGTTGTAAAAGAGGCAAAATATTGCTGAGAAAAGTAGGCATGGTATATTAATTGTATATCATACACTGCTCTGTCCATGGCATGGATTTACACACATATGTATGTGTACATTTTGTGTGCTAGAGAGGATGATTCATTCAAAGAGATTCAACCAAAGTTTGTCTTTTTCTTTCCCACCTAGCATAGATGGATTAACAAAATTCATTGTTTCTACTTATTAACATTGCCTTCCCTGTTGAAATATAGTAGTAGACAACATAGATTATTAATTACTGACTCATATATAGTACAGTATATTTTATTTTGCTTACCTGTCTTTAGTTTTCTGGGCAACACTCTGTCCAGCCATTTTTGTTCTGTTGAACAAAACCTTGTCTATCAAATTTCAGTCATATTCTTTCTCTTTCTTGTAAAAAAAAATTCTAAAAACCTTAACTTTTAATATAGATTTTGAAGGTATTTTAAGGGCAATAGTCTACATTATCTCTTCATTACTTTGCAAATTTCCCCAATAGAAGTTCAACTCTAAAAAGACTAAAGTAGCAGTTTATGTGAGTATGAAATTTTAATGCTTCATCAAAGAATTAATATTATTAGGAAGCCTTGATGTCAATACTGAAAAAGAACAAGAATGTTTTAGTTCAAACCACAGGTCAAAAATCCCTAGTGTTCTAGCATTTGACATCTCTGATGCCATTTATAATTAGGAGTGATAAAGTGAATGTAATTTGCATTCGGAAAATCTGTACCTTTGCCGTAAAAAAATGCATATACTTATGCAGCAGGGATCAATACATGATTTACAAGTTTTTCTTGCAGGATAATATAATGCATTTATACATATATTTATATATATATATATATATATATGTATGGAGAGAGAAAGAGCGCACCTTTCTTGTTTCTTCATATTCCATCTTTTCTATGGATCTCTTTTCTCTTGCATTTTGTTAAGATCTTGACAGACAATCTGAGGAAACCTTGGTGCATGCTGTTTTTCTGAAGACAATCACTTCCACAGCATCCTGTCTTATACTCTTTCCAATCAAATTAAATATGTAGGTGGCACTATCAGAAAGATGTGGGAAAGGAGTACCTCTCTGCTTGAGTTCTGTAATATGCCAGTGCTTGCTGCCCCATAAGCATCAAACAGTGTGAAGCAGTCACACAATGGTATCCAATGAAAGTGTATTTGAAAAAATAGCTGAAGTAAATACTTACTGAACTGTGATATAATATTAAAAAAACAAAGACAAAATGTTTAAAAACTTCTTTCTGAAATGTAGTGAGTGCTGTGCAGGGAACATAAAATGAAGTCTTAAATATTAATTAAACTTCCACACTACTAGAATGCAGTTTACAGGCGCCAGCAGGGAAAACTTACAACTTTTCTTGACGTCACATGATTTTCCTTTCTCTTTTGAAAGAGATTTTCACTTCCAAAAAGAACTACTATAGGAAAAGTATTATTTCCAAGTATTCTCACCTGTAGTGTCCCTTCTTTGCAAAATGTCTATAGAGCTATGCGGTTTAAAGCACTAAGCAAAACAAGTATCTATAGAATTTCAATATAGTCTATTTTAATTAATTTCTTCTCAGAACTGACTTAACATTTCCTAGTTTAGTGCTTGTAATCCTGTCAAACATTTTACCAGATAATGAATGTGGATATTTTTCAGCAGCTGAAAACAGAGCACATTTTATCCAATGCATTCCAAATTATGCTGGGATAGTTTGAAGCATTTTGATTTCAAGTCAGCATGAACAACTTGTCTCTGACTGTTCTGCTTTCTAATTGTCATCTGCTTTTCAATTAATATAATTATTTTTTTTTTCTTCAGTCAAAAGGAATACTGTTATTTGTTTTCTCTTTTCCTGAACCTATTAACTTGTGGATTTGTTATTTTTTTCATCTTTTTTTTTCATGTTGCATTTATTTTCCATGAAGGGTATGTTTTGTTCCCAGTATTTCCAAAACTGAGGTACTGTAGCTATTCATGTAATCCAACCAGATGGCATACCACTCCTAGCCTCTGCAAATGGTCATTTGATCTGCCTAGATCTGTTCCTGTGTGACTTGGTATAGGTGATCTTGTTGTGGCAGGGGGATTGGACTAGATGATCTTTCAGGGTTCCTTCCAAACCCTAATGACTCTATGATTCTATGATAGCAGCTGGCTTTCTGACTTTCTGGGAATAAGCCAGAAAAAGATTTTTTTTATATTATATCATTTAATATTTAGTAAAGGTCTGTTCATAAAGAATGAGAAATGGAGATGGCTGTTCCGTTGGACTAATGCTCTACTATTGTTAAGGTACTTCAAAATTATTTCCTAGAAAACTTTTTTTTTTCTTTTTAAACTCTACACCTAGTTTTGGAGATGTGCAAGAGCTTCTATGGGAGTTGAAGCAAATGGGCTTCGGCACATTTGTTGAAAACCTGCATAGAGTTTTCAAGCCAATAACATTCTTTCAATTTTATAAGTAGGAAATTCTCTAAAGAATGTTATGACAAAAGAAAAGCATAAGTTATTTCGTAGTGTAAATAGGACAGCCTGGGATCACTGCTCATTTGGTAATACCTCTCCTTCCAAGACTTCTAGCTGACATCTTATACTATACATCACTGTACTTTGTTAATGCAGGCAAAATTCAGTGACCTTGTCTGATTAATTCCTTCAACTCTTTTTTGTGAATCATGATCTCAGAAATAATCAAATATCTTCAATTAATATCTTCCTCCAAATTACATAAAATGTTATATGCAGAGTCCAAATAGGGAAATTTTGAGTATAAGCTAGCCTCCTTCTTTCAGCTCTCTCTACTGATTCAGGCATTTTGCTTTACGAATTTACTTTCATAAGTGGGACTGTTTCAACGGATCTATGTATTTTTGCTTATCTGTATGCACATCTATATGTTTTGTGTTTATACCTAGGTACATAGATACACTTACTAGCCCTTAAGTTAGTATAAACATTAAGTGATTTTTAAATTTGCCTTAAAAAAGTGCCTTTTGATTTATTTACCTTATACCAGGAACAAATCTTGAATTGATGTCTAATTAAACCATGTTAAACATATTCATCTACATTACTAATCAAAGATAAATCTTATAAATTAAATACATATAAACAATACAAAAATAAAATTTATGAATGTAAATAATAGAATATAATTTTTTCCTTAGTCTTAAAGCGATTGCTATTGTAGCCTGTAAAAATTAAGAATAACACTTTAAATTAATACTAGAGCCCCGTAATGATACTCTGTATCACATTATAGCATGCAGCTGCGTATTGTTAACTACCTGCTTTGTTCTAACTTGCCGGAGCTTTATTTTGTTAATGAATGCAGCTGTGCACTCATTGTGTCAGGCTAAGTGTAGTCTGTCACAGGAAAGCAAAGAAGCAGCAAGTGGGGTCATCCTGTGTGAATGTTGAAGAGATGTGTCTATCTAAACTGTGTACAGAATGTGCTAATAAAATGTGTAAGAAACAGGAAAATCTCAATTGAATAAATTTGAAAGTGCCAGACACAGATAGATTTCTTGTAGTAAGATATGAAATTTTAATTAACATAAGCTGTGTATTTTAAAAGTAATACATAAAAATATTTTTGTTTTCACTGGGATAATCTGCACCTGCATCTGACAACAGTTCTGTGGGTCTGTTATTCAAGACAGTTTATGCACAGACTGAAGTGAAATGTTCTTGCCATATTTGAAGCTTTAACGGTCTTTTAGCTAATGTATAGTCTTTCTATATTGCAGTATCATTGCTATTGTAATGTAATCCATATGTATATGAACCTCACAGTTGCATAGTACACAGACAAGATTGGAATACACAAAATTTAATTTTTTTATTAATATTTTAAGAAGTTAGTCGGGCAGGCAATAAACCAATGTGCGGACCTGTAAGGGATATTCAGATGCAGCAGCAATTTTTTTTCCAAGAAGTGTCATTTATATCAATCTGCACAAAGAAATATCAGTGTATCTCCCATAAAATGTGTGTGTAATAATTCAGAAAAGGTATAAATTTCAATTTGCTGGATCCGGTATAAGATTGAATTAGCTTTTCATCTGGGAATTAACATTTCTATTGTATTATTAATTACAGCTAAGAGATCTCTAGTATTATTTCATGTGCATTGCTCGATATTATATAACTTGTCTTTTCAGAGGAGAAATACAAAGTATATATAAGTGGAGGAAATTGCACAAATCAGTAGTTACTGCTTTAAATCTTGTTATTAAAGGGTAGATTTCTAATGGTCAGATTAAACCTGAGCTGTATTAAATAAGGAAAACATTGTGGACTAGCTACATTAGATTCCTTGTTAATGTACTGTTTCATAAAGCTGATCAGAAAAAGACCAATTTGATGAAATACAGCAGGGTCTTAGATCCTTTCTGTTTATTCTGTGGACCAAAATATCATTTATTTCTTCAATACTGGCTACTAAGAACTGAAAGGGCAAACTTGTGTAGTCCCTTGATCATGCGGTTAGAAAATCCCCTTGATAATTAAAAAACCCTTCTCATCATGAAGAGTTACAAAACAGGTCTTGAAAAATATTTCAAAACCAGCAATATTATACTTCCTTTTGTTCTCAGTGTGAAAGATTCAGGCTCAAGACATGGTCTAGATTTTGCACAGCGAAGAGTAGGTTTGGGTCTCTCACCCTGGTGTAAATAATTACCTGCATTTCTGTGCTGACTCATCTATTTCTAAACAAATTCTCTTTGCTTAGGACCTTTGGTGGAGTTTAGATATCTGATGCAGCCATTTTCTTCTCACAGACAGAAAAATGTCTTTTCATTTTTTTCATTTTTCATTTCATGGCTTAGGGGAAAGTTTATGACTAGCCCTTATGCTAGGGAAAGTGTAGTGTGTCTTTCCAGAAACTAGCTGGGAGCCAATACTAGTATTCAAGTCACTCATTCATGAATCCCATGTTCTTCCACGACCTCCAGACTACCTGAATTTTTCCATTGCTTTTCCCTCTCCCACAATAGAATTTTAAACTTCAGAGAGGGTTCAGTGTAGAATGTAACATAACTTCAACCTGAGAAAGAGATATCCTTCTCTCCTCACTCATTACAGTCCTGTTCCTTTCTTCCTGGTCTGATGTGTGACCACTCTGTAGGTTAGACAGCTGTACATTGAAGGGTGATCAACAAACTGACGACTTCTGTTTCCAGGTTCACTCATTTACATCAACTAGAAGCAGAATGAAAACAAGTATTTTGATATTTCTTTGATAACTCTTTCTATGAAGAAACAAATATATTAGTTTAGTGTATCTAGATACTTACCATTTATTTTTGGTTATTCAGTTAACAGAATGCAGCTGCTCTGCACTTACAGTATTGGGAATAAAAATATGGAGAAGCTATTCAAAAAGCTTATAGAGAATTTAAAACTCTATGCAAGTGTCTTGAATGAAGCTGTTCATCATCTACCAAGTGCAGGTTGTTTAATAATAGTTTTGAATGCTATTTCAATGTAAGCAATTAATAATATCAAGTAAGCGTGTGTATGAAAGTGTTTGTGTAAGGAATGTGACACCAAATTTTATGTCTTCATAAAGATTTTACATTAAAAATTCAGTACAATAAGGAAAGTTATTTGACATTAGAGAGTTGCAGAACTCTGTGATGCTGTGAATCTGTGACTATACCCTGTCAATTACTTTCAAATTCACCTTAGTGCAGCAAACAGTCACTGACCTAGTGACTTCAAGGAGGATAGCTTGGCAAATTCAAGTAATGTACTACAGTTAATTAGGACAATCTTATATCCCTACTTTTATGACTTATTTTGAAACTCTCCTACCACTACCTATACACCATTCCAACAATTTAATAAAACTATGGTATAGATTAGTTCACTTAAAAAAGAAAAATATAAAATTGAGGTTTGCCCAATACCTTCTGCACAATTTTACTGATTAGTATGGAGTATGTCAGTGTGAAAGGTGATTAGCAGATAAATGTGCATAGGGTAGTATTTTCAAGAAAGAATCACTTATAAACCAGCAATGTCATTTCAATTTGCAAAATAGCTGATCTAAGTATTCATATCAGTGTGGTAGCAGCAGCTTGTCATGATCTAACCATATAAATATTTACTTATGGCCTTGGATCTTTTACAGACATTAGTTCACATCCCAGGGCAGTCAATGGACTAGAAAGTGAGTTCATAAACCTCAAACAACAGTGAAGGACACTGAGACATCATAAAATTAAACACTTACTGTCTGAAAAGGACAGGAAACTTCTCCTTCCTAATAACTTTGTTATCAATAATTGTCCTCACATCTGAGATTTAACCATAGAAAACTTTTGTGTCCAGTGCCCACAGGATGAGGCAGAAACTTGTGTCCAGATGGCAACAGAAAAAAAAGGTATGTATTCTCTAGTTATGGTCCTTTATGAGAGAATTTTAGACCATAAGAAATATATTTATGTACACAGTATAATCTAGGACTCTGATGGGCTGCTGATTCAGACAAACATGGTTCTCAGACTGGCTAGAGGTTCAGCATAGAAGAAAAATACAGTCATATATTCCTCTGCACTGGAAAAATAAGAACTTTCTGGTGACTAAACACTCTGCACTCTGTACTTATTGGTTAAGCAATGTAATGTCTGGATGTGTTCTGTCATGCTCCTTATTTTAAAAACAAATTATTTTAATTATGTACTAGTCTATTTAGAATATGTGCAGTGGATGGAAAAAGTAACAATAAAATACTTCATAAACATTTCAGATTTGTATTCATTACATATTTTTCTGGTCTTGCCTTTGAGGTATTCAGTGATTAAATAGAAGTGTATATATGTGTACTATGTGTTCTGTCATCATCTTCCACATTAAAACTAACACTTTTATGAGTTAGGTATTTATTGGTGTTCACTAAGAGTCAGTAGTACAAGAGAAAATAAATAGACCATCCCTTACTATCCCCATGAACCATTTAAATGCAGCATAAGCTAGTAAACACCATGTTTGGCAATCACATCCACTGATATTAGTTAATGCTCCCATCTGCTGTACTTCAGTTTTTAGAAGGTTTTTCTCACATTGCACATTGCTGCATAGGATGTGTGAAGTTCATAGAAGCAAAGTACTAGATGCTTGCCTCCATTACTAGGTTCGCCTATTGCCAAAGCAACTACAAAGGTTTCTAAATCCTACCCTGAATGAAGAACAGCATTAGGTGGTGGGGAATATAGATGAATAAGCAATATTCATATTGCTAACATACCACAAGTTCTAGGATGCGAGCTGACGTGAAGTTTCATCCTGAGACTACAACCTGTAAATTCATGTCTTTATGCCACAATTAAGAGTGCCTTTATCAGACTGTCATCTCACCTCTGGCTTGAAAGGTTGTTCTACTTCTTGTCTTTTCTAATTTCTTCAGGTTACTTTCATTCTCATGTAGACCATCAAATCTGGTAACATGATGAGGCTTGAAATGTCAGCCAATAAAGTGAACTATTATATTTTCCTGGATGAATAAAAAGGATGAGTATCTACTCTTTGACACAAGACCACAATTTACTGTTTTTATCACTTTTCTGTAGGCCTCTATATTTTGATTCTGTAGATCAGTTTCTAGAAACAACAGGTGAAAGCCATGAAAGAGAAAAAAATACAGGAAGATCATTCTGCACTTCGGCTGAAAATATAACAAGTTTTCATAATGATAAAATAGGCTTTTGTGTTTGTGTCTGTGAAGAGGTATCCTACAGCTTTTGTTATCAATATGTAGTTTCATTTGTTGTTTTCAGGTTGCTTAACTGACTGCAGATATAAATAGCTTGAAATCTTCAGAAATAAAAAGTGCTCATCTCTCTTGGCGCAACAGATTTCAAGAAGCCAGGTGACTTAATGGCATGTCAGTGATTAGGGGTATGTGGTAAGGATTTGTGCAGCTTTTCTTACTCATTAACTTCACTTAGAGATTTGAATGACAAATTTGAAGCTCATGCTTTTTCTGGGAGGAAAAATAATAATTAGAAGATTGCTTATAGAATTATAAACTTAGCAGGAATTACAGATCCCCTACCCCAACTCCCAAGAAAAAGGACAGAAGTAAAATAAATACTGAAGTTTGAGGATTTCACTATAAAGGAGTTCATCAATGTGCGTTTTCAAGGTGATGTATGTCACACAATACCAGGTATAAGAGTTAATAACTGAATAAAGGTACTGCCCAGAATCCGTCATTTAGAAACAGAAAAAGTGGAGCAGGCTGAAAAGAGCACCCAGGGATTAAACACTATGAATGTTAACACGTTAGGAGAAAAGCAAAGCAGCAATCTCTAGTTAATGCTTTCACAGCAGATGTATAAATAGATGGTAAAACATGTGTTTGGGCCATTTACTAAAGAAAGAATTTGGGAGAGAAAGCTAAACCATGTAACTAGACATATAATTCTCAAAATGTTAGTAAACATTGCATATAATATAGCTTGAAATAGCCAGTAATTGTGCATTTGCTTTTTTCCTTTATGCTCTGTGGTCTTATCATTAGGGAAAACTACTAGCAGTATGGGAAAAGAGCAAAAGGAAAATGTTTACACATAAATATCTTCTGTATGTTCAGTCTGATGAGACTAAAATACTCCCTGACCCTATACTTATCCCTTCCACAGGCCACCCTCATGCTGACAACTGGACTAATACCCAGACATCATATAGGTCATTCACAATAAAATTAATCTGACTGGAATATTAACAGAAATGTATCCTTGGGGAATACACTGGGAAATCTGTTTAAAATATTTATTTTACTTTGCAGCCAATCAATATTAAGGTAATTCATTATAATAAACACACCTGTGAAGCTTAAAGTACTTCAGCAACAAAAGTAACTCAGAGGGAAGTAGTGGTAAAGATTAATTTCATCCTTACCAAGTGTTATTCTTTAAAACACTTAAATAAGGTGAGACATTTTTGTCCAAATCAGTCCCCTATGCTACAGAAGATTTCAAAATGATGAGATATAACCCTAGGTCCTGAGAGGACTGGTGAATGAAATTGCTAGGCCACTATCCATTATATCTGATAAATTATGGCCATTCAATGAAGTTCCCACTAATGGAAAAAGGGATAATATTAGCTCCATTTTTAAAAAGCAAAGAAATTATGACTATAAGAACTGCAAGCCAGTCAGACTCATCTTTGTACTTGGCAAGATCATGGAGCAGATCCTCCTAGAAATTACACCAAGGCACATGGAAAATAGTGAGGTGAATGGTGACAGCCAATGTGGCTTCACTAAGGGTGGATTGTGCCTGACAAATCTGGTGGTATTCTAAGGTTACAGCATTGGTGGACAAAGGTAGAGAATCTGATGTCATCTACCTGGACTTGTGCAAGGCATTTGACACTATTCTGCATGACACCCTTGTCTCTAAACTAGAGACGGATAAGGAACTGGCTAGAGGGTCACAAGAGTTATGGTCCATGGCACAGTGTCCAAGTCCAAGTGGAGATCAGTTAAAAGTAGTGTTCCTCAGAGGTCTGTTTTAGGTCTGGTGTTGTTTAGCATCTTTGTCAGCGACACAGACACTAGCACTGAGTGCACCCTCAGCAAGTTTCCTGAAGAACACCAAGCTTCGTGAAGTTGTCTGAAGGGAAGGGATGGTATTGAGAGATACCTTGACAGGTGTGAGAACTGGGCCTGCACAAACAGTATGCAGTTCAGCGTTTCCAAGTACAATGTCCTACATCTGAATCAGGGCAATCTCAATATTTGCTGGGTGATTAATAGATTGAAAGGAGCCCTGAGGATGACTTGGGAGTGTTGGTAAATTGGAAGTCAACGTGAGCTTGCAATGTGTGAGTATAGCATAGAAGTGCAACCATACCATTGGGCTGTATCAAAAGAAGTGTCACTAGCAGGTCAAGAGTGGTGATTCTTCCCCTCTACTCTGCTCTTGTGAGACCTTACCTAGAGTACTGCATCCAGCACTGGATTCTCTAGTATAAGAAAGTATATGAAACTGTTGGAGTGAGTCCAGAGGAAGGCCACAGGGATGATCAGAGGGCTGGAATACCTCTCCTATGAAGACAGGCAGAGGGAGTTAGTGTTATTCAGCCTGGAGAAGAGAAGCTTGTTATACCTTCTTTAGTGGTAAGTGGGAGACATTCCTACCAAGGACAGGAGGGGCTGGAACTAGTTGATGTCTGAGGTCCATTCCAACCTAAGCCATTCTATGATTCTATGAAAGCATTTGTGATGATTATTTCCAGAATTCCTGCTATGCTCATACTTCTGGTTATAATCAATTCACATTAACTGCAACTCTTTTGTACTGATTTGGCTGGCTGCATGATAGGAGTGTGCATGACACTGATGGAGAAGTTTAGTTGCCCTGAGTTGATTGCGTTAAAAATAAAAGATAAAGATGGAAAAAGTAGTCATGAGTACAAGAATTCAATCAACATTTAGAGTGCAAGGTTGAAACTACTGGGGAACAGAAGGCAACAAACACAGTTACAAAGCATTTCAGAAATATCAGTGAAGGATTATCTCTTCTGGAAATCAATTTTAGCTATCCCACCTTCACCCTGTAAAGTTTCATATCTATCACAACCTCACACTGAACTTGCTAGCATAGTCTATTGGATATATTTAAGAGTATCCTGATACCTAGATAATAAATTCTGGAGAGAATCTTCAGACCTTTTCATCCTTATCACTTTGTACCTCTTGATATCTCTAGGCCTATGTCTACTATACTTACAGTTCTCAAGTACTATACCAATGAGACTTTGTTTTGCTAACACTGTTTCCACCCCCACTCTGAGTCTTTGTAGCTACTTTTAAATGCTCTGTGCTGTCTGAAAAAAAGAACTTTTGTATAAATTGGGAAGTTTACAAACAGATGCAGATACCTTTGACCACACTTAACAGTTGCCAGACCTGATGAGTTTTGTCCAACATACAAACATCATACAGCTGCATTAAGGTAATGATAATCTGAGCTAATGAATTCACCTGAGCTCCTTAGTGTGAACAAAACACCATCTTAATGTGACTACATGATTTGGTGATGACTCTAGTATGGGTAAAATTCAGGCAAGTTGTCTGTGTGAAAATCTGTTGATGCATGCTGAGGGGGAAAATGGATCAGGAAAATGCCAGTGGAGTCACATTCAATTGAAAAATGCTTTGGTGTGTATAATCTGGATAAATTATTCCTTTCACTTTTAGGGAAGATGTCTGCTGTGAACTGTTTGATTACAACCAAACCTGTTTGGTAAAGGAGAAGAGGATGGAAGTAAAGGTCAAGGGAAGAAAAAGATGAAGAGTTCTCACACTTGAGATGCCACACAGAGGACAACTTTTGATGAGGTGTCTGTAGTACTTTCTGCATCTCACCAAATTTTGAATTTAGTCTAATGAGGACTGTTTTCTATCATGATAAGAAAGGTTCTGCTGATCATGGCATGGTAAGTTTTCCCTCTGAATTACAGAGGTTTATGGCTAGTGGCACTATTAACTTGTTTCTTTACTGAAAATACAAGGAGAGGAAAATACAATCTGATTGAACAGCTTGTGAAGACTGTAGATCCCTGGAAAGCAGAATATCATAAAACCAATAGGAATTTATTTTTTATTTTTGTAGACACATGGAATTGTTTTCAATTCATCTATGTGCTGAAAGGAGAGAAATAAAACTTCTAAATGAGTGCTTGCTGTCTTTGCATCTCTAACAAGGACATATATCAGGGTGTAAATTTACATAGTACCATCCTGCAATGTTTTTATCACTGGACAACTTTCACTAGCATAGATGCCTTTTTTCATCTCTGCAGAGTAAATATATAATCTCAAATGGGAGTTAAAAAGAGTTCAAAAATTTCTAATATTTGTATTAATCATGAATTTTAATATGAAGACTTAATTCCATACATTAATGGTTTCGATTTTATCACCTACATCTGTCTAACCACAGGTAATTTGTCCTAGAGAAGAAACATTAATAGCCCTCTGGTAAGTCGACCTTTTTTTCAAAAGCTGGTGTAAGAGATAGACAGATACACAGATCATTAGTGATTGGAAGGGACCTCCAGGCATCATCAAGTCCAACCCACCTGCTCTAGCATGATCGTAAAACCTAAGACAGATTACACAGAAATGCTTCAAGATGGGTCTTAATAGTCTCCAGAGAAGTAGACTCCACAACCTCCCTGGGCAGCCCATTCCCAATGTTCAGTAACCCTTATAATACAATTTTGTTTTCCTCATAATGAGATGGAACTTCTGTGCTCCAACTTACATCCATTACCCTTTGTCCTATCTGCACAAGCAAAAAGAGATTGCTCTTTCTTCTTAACATCCAGTCTTCATGTAATTGTATACAATGATTAAGCCCCCTTGTAACCATCTCTCCAAACTGAAAAGTCCCAGATCTCTCCTCATAAGACAAGTGCTCCAGTCCCCTAATCATCCTTGTAGCCCTTTACTGAACTCAACCAACTCTCTATCCCTCTTGAACCTGTGTGTCCAGAACTGGACACCATATTCCACATGTGACAAAAGATTGAGACATTTTTATATTAATTCTGTTAATAGTTGTCTGTGAAAAACAATGAACTTTCTCTTTGAGTATGCCACATGTTTCTGCTTGATCTACAGCTATGAAAGTGAGATCCTTTTCATCTAAGTGTCTAAACTAAGATTTGGAAGGTAGATGGAAATTTAGATGAGAACTTCTGAAATGCTTACTTGTGCCACATGTTTCTTATCTTTCTTATGATATATTAGTTTCTCCATGATATGTTTTCTTTAACAGTGACATGATAAATGCTAGCAAGATTGTCCTTTAAAAGGAACTGTAATTAAAAACATTGAATTAACCCTTGATATCATTGTATTTTGTTCAGTTTCTTCTACTCATGACTTCTGTTCAGGTTATTCCCTGTATAGACTTCAAACAGGGATAAACTGGGAGACAAAATAACTAACTAATTGATACAACAGATTAGAGCAGAATGGGTAGCTGAATGGCTGGAATTCAGATAATGTCATTACATGTGGTCACCCTGATCACTGTAGGCTGTGACAGAGAAAGGCTTTGTATGGATGTTAAAGATATGTGTAGATTGATTCCAACCTGTTAGGGAAACATCAAACCTATAATTCAGGTATGTAAAGTTCACAGCAGATGCTCTCAGCAAAAATGGAACTTACATGTCTGGGGAGCACTAAGTACATGCAATGAGCCCTCTCCTTTCCCAAAGGTGTGTTTTCGCTTTGTTTTTCATAAGAAGAACACAGCAGTAAGGAGTGTAGGAGTAATAGGAGGCTGCTCAACTCTGAAGCTTCTGAATCAGGGCTGCATCTCCCGGCTTTGGTTCCAGCAGTCTTACAAGTACTGCAAAAATATCCTTCTTTCAGAAAACATTATAGAATACATGTCAATGTAAGGAAAGCATTGCAAAACCCACCAAAGAATGAATGTAAAAAACATAAGGG